>MQRK01031939.1:3097-13159 GCA_001938485.1 Girardia tigrina | reverse complement strand
GTATACACCCGTTACATTATTTAAATGTTATAACTATTCTGCTGTAAATGTCATAAATTTATCAAATATATTGTGCTAAAATGTGAGAGTCAACAGACTTTTGTCCACAGCTGTAAATCGTGGGACTTATATTATTATTATTATTTTAATTATTGGTTATTTTTTAATTAATTATTTAAGATGTTTAGATTTATTTATTTATTATAGATTTTTTTAAAGATTTGTGTCTTTTTCAAATTGGATAAACTGTGAATGAATTGTTAAGTTTTATGTTTACTTTTTTTGATCAAATTTTAAACTATTAAACAACTAAGGTAATGTAAATCATTTCAATTTAAAGTAAAAACTGAACACTGAATTTCACTTTGAATTTACGGGTACCCTTAAATAGTCAGTTTCATTTACTTCTAAAATATTTTTTGTTTTGTAAGTACAATTTTAAAAGTTTCAAAATTTACTTATTTTCATTTTTCGTGCTGTATAACTCAATTTTAAAACGCAGAGAGAACCGATAATTATGAGGAATATCTGTTTTAAATCTGTAATTTTGTTTTCCGTTTGTCTTTTAATTCCAATAAGGGAAAGTGATACTTTCCAAATTTTACATTTCTGCTGAACAAGACTGACTAAAAATAAGTGAAATAAAACTAAAAAATACGTATATTTTGAGTTATTAAAAATTATATATATATATATATATATATATGTGTGTGTGTATTCATTTTTATTTTTATATGTATATAAAATTTTATTATTACATGACATTAAAATAATATTTTCCAGAGAAAACTATTTTTACTAACTGATTTAGTATTACACTATTTATAAATCTTTTCCTCTTTTTCTAGTTTTCAGGTGTTGGGTTTTATGTTATTTAATTTTATTAATTTTTTGTACAGTGTGTTTTGCTATTTGACCCAACATATTATTTGGATATGTCTTTCCGCTAAGCATCCCTAACTCACATTTTTTAGAGATCCATATCGTACCCAATCAATCCAATCTGGCCCTTTGATCTCACCAATGAAATTGATGAAGTACCTACATTCCATTTCTGCAACTCCAGCAGCAGGTCTCTTTGTTGCTCAAAAAAAAACAACACCAAAATATTTATTGATGGAGGCTGAGAGAAACGAATTCTCTTCTAGAAATGAAACTTGGCAAGGACTTCTTCAAACTTCCAGATAGTCAATAGTCTCGGCAGAAACTATAAGCCCCTACCGTTATCTATCGACAGATCGGCAGCCTCGAGGATGTTCCCCAACCTCCATCAACTTAAAAAAAAAGAAATAAAATCTAAAAAATTATCTAGGTTCAAAACAATATTTTCAATAAAATTTAATCAATGAAAAAAGTCTGATCAAGTGCACAAATTCGTATGATTTGTTACAGTTTTCCTTTACACAAAAATTTCACAAAGCCGATAATCGGACAATTCTCTCAATCAACCTTCAATCATCCATCCCAAAGTCAACAGTCCTGAGATATAAACAACCCGGAGACGGCCAAAATTCCGATCAAACCCACGTCAACAAATCAAGTCATCAAATTCTCACAAGAAAATATTCAAATCAACAGTATCCAAGGGTCAAAATCAATTAAAAGTTTCTCTTTTTTAATTAATTAATATTATCAATTATAATTATAATCTTTCATATTTTAGATTCTGACAGTTTTTTCTTTGCTTGCCTCGGTGCAAGTGCATGAATAGGCCCGAGGCTGAGTCGAAGGAAAAACTTACTGGTCCCAACACAGGTAACACTTCAATTTTTTTAATTTAATGTGAAAACAGTACTTTGATTTGGTTATGTTGAACCTAGAATGGTGATTCTGCCACAAGATGAACATTAGTATTTTTTGTGTTTTAGATAATTAATCATACATACATAATCAAACATAATTAAACTAATATTAACGAAATGATCATAATTTAATAACTTTGATTTTTTTCATGGTTTATATTAGCTTTTATTGTAAAGTTTATAAAATTACACCTTCTCGATGACAATAAATGATAATGTGAAAATTTGATCAAACTAGGTAATCAAAACTTTTTTTTGCATAAAACGTTTTAAGGTTATCCACAAATGTTTAAACTAAATAGACATTAATAAATAGACATTTTTTTGATTTTTCTTCATTTCATGTTAAAAAATGTAATAATAATTTCCTTTCTACAAAAGATAACAAAAAAAATTGTTGGTCAAGTAGAAATCTGTTGGCATTAAGCATGGATATAAAAATGTTTTCGATTTACTAGTTAAATTAACAATTAAATAAATTTAATATAACTATTTTTTAAAAATTTGAATTGAGATATCCTAAAATAACGAAATTTTCAATATTTTAATTAAAAAATATTTCTATAATTTTGAAAGTTATCAAGTAGAATTTTTATGATTTATTTGTGACTCGAAAGTTTAATAAAATGAATTTTAAATTTAAAAACATTTTTATAATTTAATAAAATATTTTACAAATTATTTATTTAAAGTTCTTATAACAGAATGGTGTTTAAGTAATTAAAATTAATTCTATGGTTGTAAAAAGAACGTAAAATAATAATAATTTTAATAAATATTTTTGTAATTTAAAGATAATAAATATCTTAAAATGATAATTAAAAGTTGTTTGAATAATCGTTATTATAAAAGACAGAAATAAAAATCAATCATGCTGTCTGGCCGGTTATTCGAGTCCACTGTACTTCGGCCACTCAACTGTGAAGATTGCAATCGGCCGAGAATTCCGATCGAAAGTCTCGTTGAAATGGGAATGTTGCTCTGTTGCCACGGTTATGCAATGTACCACATGTCAACCACATGACGCAGCGATTTTATTGCCCCATGTTCGTCCACCGTGTATCCCGTTGCTCGCATGGACTCCGGCATTCTGTCTCGGCAAACAAATCTCGTTCTGAATTGAGGAGAATGTCCAGGTCGGTCCAATAAGGGGAACGCTTCGTCGAGCGTGATCTTCATCTCGTAATCTAGTGGCTCCTAAACAATGTTTTGTGCTATCTCTGAAAATCAACCCTCGATTTTCACGTAGATTTAAAAATTATGATTTGAGATACAATTTAAAATCAACATATAATTTGTATTATTATAACACAAACATTATTACAGTAATACTTTATCACCACCTCAAGCATGAATATATAATAATCGTAATTTATAGTTTCATTATTTTTGCACCAATAATATCAGTAAGATCTCGTGGTGGTACTCCTTTCGATGTCCTGTCACTAGGTCCAATTCTTTTTTCAGGAACCTCTTGATCACTCTCTACTGTCCTCATCATTAGCTTCATTATAAACAGTTCGGTCTTTGATTTAATTGTACCAGGGCCGGCACATTATTCTTTGATATGATCATATAAAAATTCGATTCGAGGTGAAAGACATTTCAAGGAAGGGAGATGGTACTGGTCAGGGTAGATCCTAACAAAAGGAACAAGAATGATTTCCAATATGAAGGCACATACAAGATCATCAGGTTTATTTCGTCACATCAGGTAGAAATCCAATTTCCACATGATGTGAAAGAGAGACGCATTGAATGGTTGAAGCGTTGGACGGGTTTCAAAAGACGGGGAGAGTTATGATATTAAATTTAATTTGTTTTAAATAGTTTTATAACTGAACGTGTTTTTAATGGATAATAAACCTATCGTAACTGATAATATAAAAATGCGTTTTTTTCCATGTGCGCTTTTATACCTATAAGGTTTTTTTAGTATGTCCTTTTTCCTGTCACGGGTTTGAAGATGATGATCGTTCTTGTAACAAGCAATTAAAAGTATTCAGAGTTTTTTTGTTTTATTGTAGCTGTATCGATTGGAAATTATTTTAGCGGAGATCTTCAATTCAAATTGTCCTCAAATTTTCCAGTTTTCCATAACACTTTTTCAGGAATTAGATGTGATTTTCGCATTTATATTTTTTCCCGATATTACTGATTTTATTATTGCATCTTCGTTTTTTAATATTGTGCGCACGGGTGATTCGCTTAATTCAAATTTTTTGCTTCATTAGTTGGATATTTTTCCTGGGCTAAGGAATCCAAAACTTATATTTTTGTTTCCAAAGAAATTACTTTTTGAGTTTGATTTTCTTTAAATTATTTTCCATTATAACGACATAGAAATAACACTAAATTAATTAGAAAATTTTTAAAAAGAAATAAACAAACGTACATTAAAATGAATTAAATTTCGAAATACATTGGTAAATATATCTATGTTTTATATATGAAATATATATCTACCTAGATGACATTTTAATCGGAAGTGAAGATGTCGATCAACATGCACTAGACCTACAAACAGTATTTCAGAAACTTAACGAATTGAACTTCAAGATAAATTAATAGAAATGTGAGTTCCTTTTAGAAGAAATAAGTTTTAAGGCTATACTATTTGGTAAACAGAATATAAAACATATTAAATAAAAGCTGGAAAAGGTAACACAGTTGGAACAACCAGATACGGTGAAGGATAAGCAGATTAAGCGGTAAAATTTTAAAGGAAGCGTTGAAAATAATCAAATTTTCTAAGATATGGGACGACGTCAGTATTCGGAACAAACTCAGACCACTTCTCCCTAAATCACATCAATTCAAATATTTGTTAACGGCATTAGATCGCAATACGAACTAGTTCGAAGTAAGTACTACCAAAGAAATTTCAACCGAAAAAGTGGTTCATTGGTTCGAAAATAACTGGATTTCGAGATTCGTATCTCCGGTAAAGTTAATTTCAAACCAAGACAGACAATATGAATCAGAAATATTCAGACTCTTGTGCAATAAATACAAAATCACTAAAAGTAAGACAAGAAGTTATAATCCTCAGTGTAATGAAAAAATAGAAAGGTTCCATATAGAACTAAAATAAACTTTAAGAACATTGTGTACCAACACTGACTGGCTGAACAAATTACCACAAGCACTTTTAACCTTACGTCGCAAAAGCAGTGACCTTTCTAAAGGCTCTCCTCTCTACAACCTCATAGGCAAAGACCGAATGAGATTAGCCAAAAAGCCAAAATTCCTTTGAAAAAAAGCAGGAAAATAAGGATACCTGAAAACACCACATTCTAAAAATTTTGAAAATAAATATTCCGGTCCTTACAAAAATAGACTAATAACAAATAACTGCACCCTTCTTGTAATAAACGATAAAGACACTTACCTTAATCCCAGAAGAGTTAAATTCACCGAGACAAGTAAAGTTACTCCGTAAAACTAGGGGTATCTAGTTTGTCGACAATTATTTTTATTTAAACCAGAATCAGTATATAGCTATTTATATTGTGCTTGACATGATAAATGAAAGAACCTTGTATTTTAATGATGTAGAGTGTCGCGGGTTTATTTATTTTCGTTATTTATTTTTATGGGAATTCTTTAATATTATTATTTATGTTTTTTGGGTCCTCCAAAAAAACGAAATTTTAGGTTAATTTCCCCTTTAGCCAACCTTTCTATTTTGTTTGTTATAATTTAACTAACTACTGTACCATCACATACATTATTTTCCTCAAACTATCTCACCAACTCTTTAGCATCAGACTGAATATAACGTTTTAACGCTTCGAATGCTTCATTTGTTTCTGAAGGTGGGATAAATGCTAAGGTGTAAAGATGTTTGACATTGAGACTGAAACTTTCATCAGATCCATATTTAGAAGCTAACTCGTTAGTTAAAATTTATCTCCAAAACATTGACCGAAATGGAAAAAAGATATTTTATTTTGAGCTTTTGGAAATTCAACTCTAACTGTATTTATTGCCACCAGTTCTGTCATAATCACAGATGGGTTTAGATTCATTTCATTTTCTACTGCAAAGTCTATTAAATCTTCAAACTTTCGTTTATAGTTATTTTCTCTTTAACTTGTCATTAACGAATATATCAATAGTAACACTCACAAAGTTGCATTGCCAACAGGACCATGATACAAGAGAAAAATTAAAAAATAATATTAAAAATGTTATTCAGTCAATTGGATCATTTGATGAGTATTATCGTAATTTCTGGCATCTTGTTAATTCAATCAATAACAGATTAGAAGAATAAATGATTTCATTAAATATATGTATTTTTAATTGTTAATCTTATTTTGATTAAAATTAGCAATTTTATATACAGTTATATACTTAAAACAATCAAACTTTAATTTTTTAAATTCAAGCTTTTATTTATGAAATTTAAACTTTTATTTTTGAAATTCGAACTTTTATTTATGAAGTGGACTGTAAAATGCATTAGTATCAGTTTTAAAAGCACCATCCATAATCAGGTAGAATGCTGATGGCAGTCGCTTTACATCTGCAATCGTTGTAAATAACAGGATTCCGTCACTGTCAACCAGTGAATCCTTCTTGTCATATGATGTTTGATATATATTTATATATAAAATACTAAGTGGAAAACTTCTTTATCAGTTTGATTGATTTGGTTAAATATCCTCTGTTGAGACTAAAGATTTTAGAGGTCAAAATTTGTCTTAATAAACTCTAAAATAAAAAGTTCAAATTTTATTTTTTTATTTTTATATTGGATACAATATTGTTGTCAATAAGTTTTTTAATTATTTAAATTTATTGATTTTTATCATTTAATGATACATAATATATAATTTAATTATGTATTATTTATTCTTTTATTATTATTATTATTATTATTATTATTATTATTACTATTATTATTTCTATTTGTACTATAGGTCATGGGGCAAACTGATTGGTGATTGTGAATTAGTGAATCGCTTCCCAAGCAGTACTGGTCTCAAGAAACCTATTAGGGACAATATATATTTATTTATTGTTGGAGGTAGCTATAAAAATAGTATAAAAAAAAGAAATTATATTACATTTTAAGTTAAACCATCTAAATTATCGTCTATTTACTGAAAAGTTTCATAACATTTTATTACAAAAACGTAAATTTAAAAATTAAATTGGATTTTTTTTAATTTATCACTTTTTCCAATTAGTCCTTTTGAAAAAAATTCTTGCAAGGAAATCGAATAAAACATTCTATTGTTTCAACTGTAATAATAAAAAAAATATTGATGCGAAATTGAGGACAAAAATATTTGATTAATTTATTTTTAAAACAGAAGTAAAGTATTCGCTGTCAAAGTTATCTTGATTTAATATATTTATGTCACTAAAAATTAAATACTGTGAAAATCATTTATTTATTGCTGTCGTCATTTTTATTTCAGTTGAGAGGAAAATATAAAGATTTATTTAATGGAATAAATAAAATTGATTTAAAATAAATTTGATTATTATATATAATATAACAAACTTGGGATTTTCATTAATTTTTTAACTATCATTATAATTAAAAATTATTTTTTTATAATAGAAAAAAATGAAGCTTTAATTTTTTACATGCAATTTTATATAAATAATATAATTTTTTTCCTCAATTAATTATTTTGATCCAAAGTTTTCAAACAAAATCGAATAGTGTTTGGGATTCAAATTTTATTATTATTATATGTTATTATTATCGATATTTATATCAATTGATTTTCTCTCTTTCATCTCTCTTATCTCGAAATAAAATTTCATTTGAAAGACGATTTTGTTAATTTTTATCATTTTTTGATAGATAGACTAATATAGAAAATATTAAATGTTATATGATAGAAAATTTGCAAACTGTGGATTTGTTTTAATATGTGAATTTGTTTTTTGACCTTGAAAAAAATTTTGTTTTTGAAAAATTTACTGAATAATAAAATTTTGTGTTGTTTTGAAATAATACGAACACAACTCCCCTTCTACTGCACAAATCTTTTCAAATATCATTATTTTATAACTCATTTGCGCTAAGCGATTTAAATACTGTCATTTGCGGTATCGTTCACAAAATTTCGATTTGTCTCTGAAGCGATAGCGATTTATCAAATTTGCCCAATAACTTAAGCCAAAATTCCTCGAATGGCCGATCAATCAACGGAATTATCACAATGGGCGTTGTCGATGTAAACAGGAAACAGTTTTTGTCGATTTTGAAGGAAGATTCATTTTATTTGTAAGAATTGAACGGTTCGGAAATCGTTTAGTCTGTGGACGCGGATAAAATCAATCTAGATAATCGATTTTAATGCTTTGCGAGATTCGGAGACTTGATTTATCTTTCTGGGCACGGACATTCAACTTGAAGGATGTATGAAATCACATAGCAGTGAAATAGTATAAATGAGCTTTGATAAAAAATAGGCCCAGCAAAATGATACCGAGATCCCATCACTAAAAATTCCATCGTGCGCGCCTACTACCTCCATCCGATTCTCGGGGATCGAGCGGAACAAATAGAATTTCAAAACATGAACTATGTTGTACTTTGTATGTTGTTTTTGGTATTGTATCTCTCCAACCAAGATGGCCAATTGATATTTTTTAGTTGCTTATGGTTTGAGCATAATATCAAACTTAAAATCTTGATTCATTATTCTTTAAAATATTATGTCAATTCTGTATGGTTTTTCTTAGAGTCACCCAAACCTAAAATATAAAGCTTCGTGATATTATTTCTTTTTCTGATGCAAAAGAGAGTGTTGTGTCTAATCCAAATTATAGTTTACTTTAAAGATTGGAAAGTAGCGTGATTGGTTTCATTTAAAATGATCTTTGATTCCAAGAAGTGTGGAATGTGCCAACAGAATGTGGAATTCCAACAGATGTGCAGTGTGGAATGTTTGGAACGAATCGATCAACACGGCAATGGCGAGTGGTATGAGAAGTATTTTCAACAAGACAGGGTCACGTTGCTATAGAAGAACGTTAATTTAAAAATTATTTTCACACAGAATCTTTTAACATTGACATTTAAATTGTAAGTTATAAATAAATGTAAAACTTGGACACTGTTTGATTCATTCTAAGCAGTCTTTCATTTATTAAAATTGCTGTTATTTGTTAATAACTCAAAATCTCAATTACCTTACTTATTTTTTATTCATTATTTGGTTACCCTATTCTCTTACACTTGGTGCTTTATCATTACCAAAAGAAACTCTAATTTCATTATAAGAATCACTATGAGAAATAACATTTTAATTTTTAGAATTATCTTTTATCAACTGATTCTTTTACTGATTTTTTAAGAATTGAATTAGAAGGGCAATTTAATTTAACAAGAAGCTTAATTTATAATTATTTCACAAAGAGGTTTGTGAGGAAAACTTAATTACACATTTTTTTAATATATAGTTTAAATTTAAATAATTTATCATCCTGTATTCGTCTAGATATCTTAGAAATAAAAAAAAACAAAGTGTTTGGTTATTAAACAGTATTGGAAGGCTATAAAAACTTGATGACTTAGTAGGGGTAGTTGATAGATTTTGTCTTTTTGAATACATAGAGTATACTTGATTCAATATAAGTTGTTAAATACACTTATAATATCTATAATTTGACCCATATAGAAAAATCAATCATAAATAGCATTTAAAATTAAGTTCTTATAAAACAATTACTTTGTCAAGACAGGATTTATCTGGCACATGTGAAGGGGTCTGGGATTCTTCTGGAATCATGGGTTCTCGTGTGGCTCCATCATTTGCTGATTCACTAAAGTAAATACATTTTATATTATATTTCAACTTACATTTAAAATTTATTTAAATTTAAAAATTATGATATACTGATAAAATATAATTTGAAATATCTAAAATAAATAAATTTTTAATTAATTCAAAACTAAAGTATTTTTTCATTTTTATAAACAGTTATTTTTAAGATATTTCCGGGGAAATATTAATTATTTAGAAACAAATTTTCTCTTTTTTTTGTTTTTGCATAAAAGGTTCATAAACCAGTCGCAGACAATGGTAAAGCTTATTATAAAGTAAAGCAATAAACTACTAAATATGGTTTCTGAAAAAAAGATTTGATTGGCTTTTTGAAAAATTAAACAAAATAATATAATTTTAATATAATTAGTTTAAGTAATAATATAAGTAATAAAAAAATAATGTGAATGTGATTTATTATCTTATCATAAAACATTATATATATATATATATATATATAT
>MQRK01031935.1:0-15572 GCA_001938485.1 Girardia tigrina | reverse complement strand
GGGGAGTGGTGGAGAACATACATTTTTCCCCTACTGTTATGGTATCTGATCATCAATGATTTACAATACAACTGCTGATAATATGAATCAAAATTCGTCTGACGTCTTGAATACATTGTTTTTAAAATAAAGAGTTTCTAACTTTGCAGAATTTCCAAGGATCTACAACTTTACTAGATCTACTCAACTTTGAGTGTTAACGAATCCATGTTCTGAGGGGAAGATTTATCTCTCTAAGTTCAAAGATAATAAACTCTTTCCTATAGTTATAGCAGTGCATACGACAGACTTGACATTATTAGGATACCTGTGAATAAGAAAATAGAAATAAAAAACATACGGCTAATGTTAAGCTGAGTTCATATATCCGAAACCAAGAAAAAGAAAAACAGTGACACAATAAAATTATAAAATTTCCATTTTCAGTAAGATTTAGAAGTAAGATTTATAGCATTTACAAAACGAGACACAACATACAAATCGTTACAGTAATATTTAAATAATAAGATTTAAATAAAAAAACAGACAATATAGTAATTGTACAAATGTAATTTTCACAGGTGTAAAAACTCGTAAATTGGAGAGACAAATCTTCATTTCAAAGCACGTATCAATGAACACTCACAGTCCAGTAGATTATGTACGGTCGTTGATCCCTTAAAATGCTCCAAAGATAGAATACTACGTTTATAATCTTCATACGAATTTTGATTCACAATATGAGAGGTTGTATTGTGAATCCTTGATGATGACACACTATACTCAAAATGGTAAAAATAAAGCAGCCTCAATGTTAAATATGACTAATATAATATATATAAAAATAAAAATTGTTATCTAATTTAACCAAAATAAAAGATTAATTAAAGTTTTTTGTCATAGAGACTTTACTAATGTTCAAAAATAATTTTTTAAAATATGCTGTAACAAATATCTTTCAAAAATAATATATATATATATATATATATATATATTTTATATTTAGAAAAAGATGTTAACAAATAATTAGCAATTTATTTAAGTCTATGAGCAGCTGCAGTGGATGGAAATTAATACGATTATAAAATTTACACTAAAATTTATTATCAATTTAAAATATTTTTGAAAATATTAAATATTGATAAAATACTAAAAATGTTTAAATTTTAGAAATTTATTTTGATTTTTCTTCTAAAAAAAATAAAATATAAATGCCAATTGAATTATGAAAGACCAAGAGAAATGAAAAAAAATATATTTACTTTATAAATAAGCAAAATGATTTTTTTCTAATAAATTTAATATCTTTATTATAAAAAAATAAATTCCGTAATATTTCTTGAAAAAAATGTTCAATTTTTTTTATTTTTGTTTTGGAGAGAGAATATATTTTAAAAGTAAAATTATTTTTGTACTTTTTTTGATAATTTTAATAAAACATTTTATTTTTTTATCATATGTGCTTCGAAGTTGAATTTTATTTTTAAAAAACCAATAAAATTACACAATTATTATTTCAATTTTAATTTTTTTTTAATTTTTAAACTTTAGATTAATCAAATTTGTTGAGTGGGCCTCCCATCTCTTTCGAATGTTATTGAGCCTCTAGGCTCTTTAGAGGGTCCACCCAAACTAAAGAATCACTAGCAGCCCTCCAATAGGCCTCCTACGGGGTCGGATATTTTCGTCCTCCGAGATCTTTTCGGCTTCCCTGTGAGAAACGACCACCCATTTGTTGAGTAATGCTTTCGAAACTATCAAAACAAAATTAAAGAATTTTTAAACAACATCAATCCTTTTTATAACAATCAAAGGGCTAGTATCAGATCAACAAGGCGCGTTTTGTTATTTATCATGGATACCGTGTTTCTCGAAATATAAGTCACTGTCTTATATTAATTTGATAGAAAAATTACCAGTAGGTCTTATACTAGTATATATATTAAGGGATGTCTTATATTAATATTCACAAAAAATATCTTAAAATTTTGAACTAGGTCTAATACGGGGGATGTCATATATTTGGAGAAAAATGGTAATAATAATTTTAAACTTTTGAAACTCTCTTAAAAGACAATTTTTATATTAATTTATTTTCAAGAAAGTTATTACAATGTTTGTAAAGATTAAAGAATAAGAGGTCATTCTAACGATTATTGTTAAAATATACCTTCATTCATTAATTTCAATAATTTTATAATTGATTTCTGTTGTTCAGAAAAAAATTAATTTCCAGTCTAACCTCAATTCTTAACACATAAAATTATTGTTTTTAAGAATATTTTGCATGTTTTGTGTTGATTCAGATTGTGTCTCACCTATCCAAATGGATGATTAGTATTTTCTTTTATTCCTACTAATTGAAAATAAAATAATTTGATTTTAAAGCACAAATATTTAAAATATGTTTCAAAAGTAATATTTAAATTTTCAAATGTAATTTGGCCCTAGGAGAATTGGGGACACTAGGGCCAAACATGATGAAAATAATTTATTAAATTTAAAAATTGTATGTAGATCATGTAAGATAGGAAGTTTGTTTAGTAGTAAACCTATCAATCCAACTGGGTTATGTTCCAATTTAGTTTATCAATATAAATGTAATGGGTGTGACGCCACATACATCGCAGAGACTTGTCGTCATCTCTGTAAACGGATTCAGGAACATAATCGCAGGGAAAGTGATAGCAATATTGCTCAACATAAGAAGAACTGTTTGAATAGTAAAGTTGATGTAAGTAATTTTAAGATTTTGTGTTCACAATTTGATAATTACTGGGAGAGGGTGATGTGTGAAGCATTGTTGATTAAATCTTTTGATCCTAAAATCAATGTCCAAACACCATCCTTTTCAACTTTATTGAAAGTATTTTCATGATTTAAATGACATAATGATTACATAAACATTGCTTTGATATATAAACGCGAGTATATCATTGTTAATTCAGTCTGATGATGACGGTTGATCCGTCGAAATTAATCACAATATATTCTGACGAAATTTTTTTGACTTTTAAACATATTTTAGTTTAAATTTTAAGTTTTTTATTTTAATTTACAATAGTCTTACCGACCCTTATTTTGTCAAATTCTGATTCTTCATTATAAATCCATCAATAAATATAATTGAATTAATAAATAAATATTTTGCAATTGACTTTCGTTCTTAAAAACCATAAAAATTTGTATTAACAAGATAACAATTTGAATGTACACATTTATTGACAACACAAACAGATTTTTCACAACAATTTTCTGTAAGCATCTTTCTTTGATTGATATAGTTTTAGTTTGTATTCAAATCTAAAAAAACAATGAATGGGAAATTTTTTTATATTAACTTTTAATTTCTCATGATTTTATTGGATAAAAAGGCATTACGTAATTTTTTAAATAAACATTAATTTTTAAAATATATTACATTTAATAAAGTAATATCGTTTACTAAAAATATTACTAAAATTCATAATTATAAAACTTTAATTAATTAGTACTTAAAATTAATATCATTAGATTCATATAATCAATCAATAAACATATCAATCCCATCTGAGTAGGAGAGTCACAAATCTAAACAGCATACAAACAACAAACTTACAACATTCCATTAAAATTTGTTTAAACAACGACCGCATATATTTTTAACTGAACGAGAATAAATCAAAACTAATCTTTGTAACACTTGGTTTATTTTCCACGACCTAGTAAATTAGTATTCAATAATATCTGTTTCATCGAAAAAATCATTTAAATCAAATATTTATTAAAATTCTTTTTGTTTTACTGTAAAAAGGGAAATAAAATAAAGAAAAGGAATCCCTGATTCTTTGTTTTCGACCGCAACATTCCATTTTATCTTTTAAAAAATCTTTTTGTGTTTTGAAGTTAAAAGCGTGATAATAAATTAATTTTTTATTTTTTTCAATGATGCTATTTAAAAATCGAATTTAATTTTTCCTAAATTACATAACTTAAAATAATAAAGCTCAACAAATTAAATAAATAAGAAATTAAAGAGGCCATTTCACAAAAAATTATTTTATTTCAATTAACAATTAATTTTGATGGAATGGCCGTAAAGTATGACTACAAAGAAATTATGAATTTTAAGTCTATATAGACAAGTAGTATGTAAGTGATGAGTAATTGTGTCATCTAAAAACACTCAATAAAATTATCAAGAGAGCCGTTTACACATTAATATTAGGATCTAAAGATCTGATATTTAGTGCTTCACAGGCCACTCTCTTCCAATAATTATTACTCTGAGCACATATAATTTTAAATTATTTTCGTAAAGTATTAAGTTTTTTAATCTGTGCCTCAATTTTTTAACGGGAAATTATTTAGAATGTTTAATCGATGAATAAATTCATGAATTTAAATAATGTTATTTTGACATACGAATATAAGAATTTGAATTTGAGTCAGATTTTCAAATTAAATTCATTTCATTTTTATTTTTTATATCTTTTAAATGTAATTAAAAAACTTTGGGGGTGCAATTGCACTCCCCTGGTTGCGCTACTGCGCGTTTCGATCTAATTAGATCATCAACAGCTTGAATTTGAATATCTTTCCCCCAATTCATTAAAATAAATTCTATTTCAAGTGTCTGAAATGTGAATATTTGTGTGAAGTGTCTGATATTCATTGATTAAATCAATATTTAAATAAATATTTTTTGAAATATTTAATGTGTTAAAAATTATTTTTTTGCACCCCCCAATAAGAATTTCAGGTTGCGTCCATGAAAACACGTCCTTAGAAAAAAGTGTTCAGTTGAGGTCATAATAATTTCAATACACACATGCAAAGTAATTCATCCAATCAAATTAATGTGTTTTAATCATGTTCTTATGTAAATTATTTTCTAACAATGATTCAACTTTATAATTAGCAATTTATTACTTTATTTTACCATATTGAAAATGATAAAGCATATTAGTCTTTCTAAAAAATAATTATTTATGCCTTTTTTATAATTATTAAAATTGTTATTTTAGATAAAGTTATCTATAACGGTCTCTAAGTCTCAATTAAATATACAATAACAATTAGTTTACAAATACAAAATAAATATAAAAGTTCGATAATTAAATTTTGTACTATTAAAATTTATAGCACTGTTCTATATATATTATGAGGTTATTAAATGCTTCAGCATAAGAGGCAAAATATATCTAGCATCGTATAAACATTTCTAGAGGGAATTCAAGAGTACTTAAAGAAAATTCACACATACTAAAATTTTATTTAGATATTATTTTATAATGATTTATTTACATTGATACAAACTCAATTTACAGTATCAAAAAAATGTCGACTGTGGCATACTATATTGTGATAGAACTCTAAATTCTTTACTGGTTCTAGAGTGGTCATTAATTGATCCAGGCGATAGCCTTTGGTGAGATATATTGATGAATGATCAAAAATATGTAATTAAAATCACGATCAGCCACATAGACCAAATGAGCCTCCTATCTCTTTCAAGAATGGTATTGAGCATATAGGCTCTTTAGATGGTCATACCAAACCAAATAAGTCTATAAGCTCCCCGATAGGCCTCCTACAGGGACGTCAGCCTTTCGCTTCCGCGCACGCTTTGGCAATCCAGTCAGAAACGACCAGTTATGGATAGTAGTCCCATGATTCTGGATCCCTTTGGCTGTGTACGTGGACTTTACACATACGCAAAGCGGGCATCTGAAGGTTCCTCTCACAGTTAGATCTGTAAGGCGGTAGTCCAGATGGGTTTCTAAAAGACTCGCTTCTAACTCTCCTATCGAAGCAGCATTCGGATCGACGATTGGTACTTGAGTTACGTTGTCTTCTGGTATCGCATTCAGTGGTTGATTCCATTCTTCTGATTGTCTGGACTGATTGGTTCTGCTCGGAAAAATTCGGACTAATAGTTCATCTTCAATTTTGTGCGCTGTTTTGAAATGTCTGATGAGCCATCCTTTGGTCTTGTAGTTCTTTCGATATAGATGGCAATTGAATCCTTTCGGCTCTTCTTGAGGGACTCTTGGTCTATGATCTTCAAGCTCCAAGAATTAAATCGACACGAGAAACAAGATCATAGACACAGACCAAATAACACTCTTTAAATTTTATGTAATCAGTGACCTGGATTATATCATAGTTTGTAAGTTTACAGAAAAGGTAAATTTCGGAGACGTTATTGCATCTTTTCAAACAAACAGGAGAACCCATGAAGAAATTTCTTGGTTAATGTAAAACCAGTCAAAGCAAATCGTCATCAAGCTTCAGAAAATCTGTTACTATACCAATCAGAGTTTCATACGCCCCAAAATGTAAAATCTTATTCATTTTCCAAACTGCTAAATTTTATTGAGAAAACAAATAATTATCCAAAATTGATTTCTTACATCTTTCATGAAACGGGTTAGGTCATTTTTTCTTTGTAGTATTGATAAATTTAAAGAAAAACAGGATTTCGAACCGTCAAAGACGATTTGATTCATCTTTCAATATTCTATAACATAAATTTACTTTAAGTAATTTTATATTTATTTTTTTGTTGTAAAATATAAACAATGTATAACTTAAAATATTTTAAAACAGATTATTTCGGGACTCAGTATCTCGTTTATTCTCATTTCCATAACTTCACTCTGTTTGAAAACGTATTCTGGATATACCATCCCTATAATTGTAACAATCCCAGCAGCAAACACATCCTTTAATGCCAACAGCCTTTTCAATCAGTCGCTGGACAAATTCTCGTCATTGCACTATGTTACAAGGAGACCTCACAATGTTTTTCTTTTAATTGAAATGAGTTGCAATATATGGTTTACGTTGGAAATTATTCTTCGACTCTCTGTCACGCCATCCTTGGTCAGATTCTTTCAAGATTTTCTAAATTTAATTGATATCGTTGCTCTTTTTTCATTTTATGTTGAAATCGGATTTATATGGTTCAAAACAAACTCAAATCAGCTAGTTGAATTTCTGGCAATCTTTCGAGTTATGAGACTATTTAAGCTAACTCGTCATATTTCTGGATTAAAGATTCTCATTTTAACATTCAAAGCCAGTGCAAAAGAACTTTCTTTATTGGTATTTTTTCTTGTTGTTTTTATTGTCGTTTTTGCCGCACTGATTTATTATGCGGAAAGATTCACAAAAAATCCTGCCAATGATTTTATATCGATTCCCAATGGACTTTGGTGGGCATTAGTGACAATGACAACTGTCGGCTATGGAGATATGGTTCCTAAAACGTATCCAGGTAGATGTAATTATTTTAAAATACTTATATACATGATGTGTAGAAAAAGTACTTAGACTCCACCAAAAATTAGCTACCAATTTTATTCAAATTTATAAAAATGAAAAATAAATTAATCTATGTTAATTTCTCAATGTAAGCTGTGCGACATCCAAACATTTTTATCATCGTCACACCACGACCAAAATGTATTTTTCATTGAAGGATTCGGGTTATGAAGTTACAAAATCCATGATATGCTGCTGTAAATTACTGGTAGAATCTAAGAATTTTCCTTGATAATCCACATGAGTCAATTGTTGCTTTTTTCAAGTGGGATATGTAGATTGGGACATTGTTATGCAAAATCCAGAGTTCATTCTTTCCTTTTTTCTGTTGCTTTCTTTTTGCTTCTTTTATCAGTTGTACATAATAATCGGAGATGATTTTGACATCTGTTATATTGAAATTCTCTTTAATTTCCTTCAGCGTGTCTTTACTTATTTCCAACTTACATGGGCTTGCTAGGCTTTTCCAGATCTAAAAGTACTCGTACGCTTACTTTTAAAATACGAATCTAGTTGTATATTGTTACTTTACAAGGTTACTCCTCTTTTTAACGTCTAGCAGTTGTACAATAATTGATTTTCTGTTAGTTTTCGTCAAAGCAAAAACGTTTTAACATTTTAATATTCAACGTATCTGACATGTTGTGAGGAAGTCATGAAAAATTGCAATTGCTTTAAATACATAAGTAGCTTTGAAAAAGAAACCCACTTTGTCTTACTTACATATAATTAAGTATAATCATGTGCAATACAAATTTTATGAAGTAATTATTTCTTGGTGAGTCTAAGTTCTTATTGGGAGCATCGGGTAGATAATTAGAATTTTTACCATACATATAACATTTTATTTTTAATGATTTCAATTAACAATATCTGAATGAATGAATGTTTCAACTCCATAATTTTATTAATCGACAAAGTAGCGGACAGTGAAACAACGCTGATAAAATAGCAATAATAAAGTAGCGATAATAATAATTGCTTTATTTTTATTCAGTTGCTTAGAAATTATCTAAAAATTGAAGTATTTTTTATAAAACTGTGGTGATCCGATAATCGATAGCAAACTAAAAAAAACTGACTTTTGTTTAATTAAATTAAATTAAAATTATTAAACGTGGATTCAAAAAAATTCAAATGTGGTAAAAATGTCGGTGAAAATAAATTCTTCCGATTTCTTACTTTTTAAATTTTTTAAATTATAATCGAATGAAATCGAGCGGACCAGAGCTGCCGCCACATTGTTTAGCGAATCGGCATCCGGACAACCCACCTGGACGCATCGAGTGGACCACCGACTGATGCGACGCCGCCAACAAGACCTACACACTTCGGCGAGCCGACGCGCGTCCACATATCGACTGTTGGACACTGGAACCGACCAATCATGTCCGCCAGCGATAATTTCCCGAAAAATTAAGAGGTGCTGGTTGCCGCCACTCGGTTTGGCAGTCGGTACCACAAAACAAACATACAAATAAACACAACTAATAAAAAATAAATATCATATTTTTATTATTTAGTTTAATTTAAAATCATGCAAGCAGCATAATTGTAATTCATAATATCATAATATGAATACTTTTGTTCAGTTTTAAGAACTGTGTTATATTAGAGTCAAATTGTTTACAATTCCACAATGAAACTTCATTAGTGGTACATGTTTATGGTCTCTGGTGACCAATATAATTGTCCTTCAAATTGTCCACAACATTTGATCGAACATCATTCGCTTCTTTGAAGTTAGTATCTAAATTGGAAGTTGGAACAAACGAAAGGCTCGTAATATAATACATTTTTGTGTCACATTATTGTGTCGGTGATATTTTAAATGGTCACCTTTTAATTTATTATAATATAACTAAGATAAGGAGCGGTCAAGAACAAGAAAAATAACTTTTTATTACTTGTATTTTAGTGAATATAAAGTATAAATGAATATAATTTATTTATTAAAATTAATTCAACCAGTATTAAATATGTCTTCGTTAACTTCAATCCTACTACTTCTTCTTGGATGTACATCTGAGTCATGAATATTTAAACTAAATCACAGGGTGACCCGAAATTACATGGACAAACTTATTTAAATCAGTATATTTTTATTTTAAGTATTTTTCCCTAAATTCTTTTTATTATATTATTTAACATATTTTATTTATGGTTTTTGTCTTAAAACTGTCAATAAAATATTTATTTTGAAATTCAAGAATAAAACTATATTTTACATCAATTTTGGGTCTTTGTCGTCAACGAAAAGGACAATCCAAAATAGTTATATTACTTTTTGAACCCAAGCTAACAATATCCTTCATTTTGAATTAATGAAAAAATCTTGACGGACCAAGCAGATGAAAAAAATAAAAGGCACTTCATAGAACTGCGTCACCTTGAAGTCGCATCAGTCAATATGGAAAATTGCTTGTCACATAGAAATCACTGGGGATTATGTTCGAATGATTTCTGAAACAGAGACCAATCGTTATTTATATAAATTTAAACTAGGTTTGAAAAACGTCAAGAGGCTGTAAATTTAAATTTGGAGCGGATTATATTTTCCATGTAAAGGTCTTCCAGGTTCAGCAAGGCTACAGGGCTAAAAATAATCAAAGTTGGTTAAATCGCTTTCCAAGCAATGCTTCAGTTGCCAAACACTGTCAAAACCAAGGATCTGTGCTGAAATGGGCCGGAATTAGAATAAATACCAAAATCTCAGAAATTCTGAACCCTCTCATTACTCAAAATCACCCAGGACTGGTGTATTGTCAATTTTTAAGACTTCAACATCTTTTAAAAATGGCATCCATATTTGTGTAATCTTAATTTGACTACAGTTTGTAGATAACTTTGAAGTTTGTAGGCTCTCAAATGATCACGGCTTTGGGAATTGGATTCAATCTTAGCAGATGATTTCATCGAATGCACTAAACTATATGTCAACTTAAAGAGAGTTCCTTTTGAAACTTAATGACATTTTTAAGACCTGTGTTATTGTTCCTCAAAAAAACAGCATTCTGTTTTATTCAATATCTTTTCTGCAGACCATTCAAAAGAAATATGAATGGATACCAGTACATGTTTGGAATAATCGAACAATTTACTAAATACAAGAATGTCGCAAAAGTATTGTGGTTGATTATGGAAATTTATGTATAGTCCCAAAGACACAAATTTTTCTCATTTTTTTGGCAAATAGCGCTTCCAGGGAAACTAGAATATTTTGAAGATATTTCTGGGATTCCCGGACATACAGGAATTATGATGTTTATTAATTAAAATATGAAGGGAAGCTGTATATATTAAAAAAGATTTTAAACATTATTCGAAATTCATTTATATATCAACTTAAACCAATGGAAAACACTAAAAGAATTGTCCAAGTTCTTTCTTGTCATTCTATAAATTGTACAAAATCACGTAGACCTGAATACGTTATGCACCTTGGAGGTACATCATTGTAGGACTAGGGTTAAACAACTACGAAATCATAAATTTGAAATATTGTCAATTACAAAATATTTTTGTAAATAACCAAATAAATAAAATATGATATTAATGTTTTATAATATAAAAAATCTAAAGTGGTGACTTTAAAATTTGTTTGGAGACAGGAAATCGTGACAGCAAAATAAATTTAAATGAGATCTTATTCTACTTTTTACTTTAATGAAGAATTGGTAATGAATTTTTCTTATTTGAAGAATATAATAAATAGTTATTGAGTTCAAATTTTCACATTTAACTTTGATTTCTGCTGAATGTTTGATGTTTTATATTATATTAATATTATATAAATATTTGACGATACGAAATACAGAAATATAATAACTGTAATGTGGGTCTTTTTGATGATAGAAGAGAAATCTGTAAGATTTTCAGGTAATATGCTTGAAAAGGTGGGGGAATAAATAGAAGCTATTTACGTATACATTGTAAAAATTTCAGAAAATTCAAATTTTGATTAAAGTATAAATATTTTATTAATAATAATCATAAAAATAATTACAAAAATTAAAATTAGATTAGAAAATTGAAAATCATGTTTCGATAGCTAAACTAAGGATTATATTCCGTTTCCGAAAGCTCTATTCGAGGAATATTTAAATGTTTAATATTTTGCATGTTGTATGTTGATTTGGAATTGTGTCTCTCCTACCCAGATAGATGATTAATATTTCAATTCTTATTACCTGAGATTAATTTGATTTGACTTAAGATTTAATGTCTAAATGTATTTTTAATTTAAAATCATGGTCAAATTTTGAATGATTTGATTATTTTTTTTAATTTTTAAGCAAATAAATCAAATTAATATTTTTAAATTATTAAAATTTATTTTATTTTTAACGATCAAGCGTCAAACATTTGAAAAGTGTCTTGAATCTGACGAATAACCACAGAAAAATTTTAAAAGATTTCGCAAAATAATCAAAACTATTGGGAGGTTTTTTGTAGTAAGAATAAATATAAAATGGACTGAAGGATCTGAAAAAGATTTTTGAAAATTAAAAGAACAAATTATTAAAACTTTGATCTTTGCATACCCAAACTTTGAGAAAAGACTTATACTGGATACAGAATGCGAGTTTTGATACAATCAAGACAGTGCTATCACAGAAAGACACGTTTGGAAGAGAGATTGACTGCAAAAGAATCACATAAAATTAAGAAACATGAACTTGGATATTGTGTCAAGAGGATAGAGTTACTAACAATTTACTTCCTTTTTACGCAACATTTGAAAACTTTCTTGTGCAGTAAAAGAGGTTTACTGATCACAAACCATTAATTTAATTTAATGTTTAATTTAATCTAATAACACAATAATTTCAAGGGATTTTCTTTTTCTGATATACGAAGGAAATAAAGGAAAGGTGAAAGACATTTTCACGCTGATTCAATGTCAAGAAACTCAAGTATATTTAGGGTCAAACATTGTATGAAAAAGCTAAGAATGGCAAAATTAATACAAAAATCTTAGTGCTAGATGTAGAACCAAACGGATTCAAATGGCAGAAGGATAATGATAAAATAAAAGATAAGAGAATGTATAATGAAAGGAAAACCAAATAAGGGAATATTGAAAGAGGATATTGTTAATACAATTGATAACAAATACTTGATTTTAAAAAGTACCAGAGTAGATTTTTTGGAACATGCATACAAGATATTGTCATACTGATAGTTAACAATTTTATTATTATCTGAAAAAATTATTTTTAATATGAATTGACAATTGGGTAATGGGACAATTTGGTAATGGGACGATTGAGTAATGAGACAAAAATCATGAAACCATTACAGGGTTATTCAACTTTATACCTGTGAGAAGTATTTGTGACGTCAATATCAGAATTCATTTTACTCAAATTATATCTTTATTATAAAACAACTTTCAAACAATTTTTTCAACTATTTTCCTAATTAATAATTAATCTGCTGATATCTCTTTTCAAATAATTTTTCATTTATTTATAATTTTAATCAAATCAAAAATAACAGTGGCACATTAAAACACCGAAAAATAAAATGTCGAAAAAGATTTTTTAATAATAAATAAAACCAGCTAATTCCAAAATATATGTTTCTGTATTTCTATTGGCTCGGTCTATTAATGTCATGCCCCAAGAAATTCACGAAGACAAAGGAAAAACATTTGGAAAAACACTGTTATTTTGAAGTAGAAATAGTTTATTCTAGTACTTAACTTCACAATAAAAATGGAATCATTGAAAGACAATTCAGAACAAATCAAGACGCTATGAATATACAGATGAAAGATGATGATCACAAAGAATTGGCAGAAAGTTTGCTAGAAATAGAATTTATGTTGAATTGCACAATTCAAAATACGACAAATGCCACACCAGCAAAAATGACATTAAGTAGGAAGTTAAGACAGAAAAAAGAATAAGAAAAATTATAATGAATGTGTTAGTTCTCAGAACACTATTTATTTTAAAATTTTAAACTAATAAATCAGACTAATATTTTTAAAAATAATTATAATTAATTTATAATTAAAAAAATTAAATTTCTGAGATATATTTTTTAATATTTAAGTTTCGAATTCTGATTCAGAAAATTTGAAATTATTATTAAAAATCTATAATTTGATAGTGTCAAAAGGTTTAGTAGTTTCAATTCCAGGGATCACTGAGTGCTAGGAGAGTTTGGTCGTACCTCCCTGTGGTATCCCAGGGAAACTAGAGCTCTCTTCTAAAGGCGAAAGCGTCCTGAGCTGGGATATTTGCTGTTTGAACAGTTGGCAGCCGATGTATTGTTACTGGACTAGCAAACCAGTTTCTTGAAGGCCCAGCAGCAAAACTGAGTGTCATGGCTGTAGGAAGTAGTGACCCTGCAGTCTCGTGGTCGATTGCGTTGCAATGATCCTATGTTCCTAATCTTGGTGAGGGGTGTTGTGAAGCCAGTTCTCCGGTTGAGCTTAGGCATGTGTGGAGTGCCTTTCGAAGCCATAAGCGTCTCAGAACCAAGTAAAAAGCCTCAGGCTTAATACCATTATATGAAGGGAGGATCACTAGTTTCAATTCACATTTTTTTTAATGGTCTACAGATATTCATGAACAATTTTGGAAAAGGTTCATCAGCCGATTATTTATTGTGGATTTTTTTCTTTTTTGTTGTTAGAGTCTTCCTTTGTTGAAATTTCTAAACATTATAGATTTGTAATAATAATTTTAATTTTCTGAATTATAATCTGACACTTGAATATTAAAAAATATATCTCAGAAATTTAATTAGTTGAATTATAAATGAATTTTAATTATTTTTTTAAAATATTATTGAAATTATTGAATATTGAAATGAATATTGAAATTATTAAATAAATTATTGAAATTACTTCTATTTTACCACGATTTTCAAATTTATTTTAAATTTAAACATTGAACAAACATAAGGTAAAGGTAGTTTCAGATAAAAAGAATTAAATATTAATCGCCATCTGGACAGGCCGGACTCATTTCCAAATCAACATTCATTATTCAAACATAAAACATCAAACATTCTTGACACTTATGTTGAAAATATAATGTTAAAATATTCATTGGAAGAAAGTTTTTGAAAAAATAATATTATATAAAAATATAATCTTTGGAATAAGAGTCTTCAAAATGGACTTGTAGTTTAAACTTCATTCAGAAATCATTTAGAATTTAATTAAAAAAATACATAAAAAAACAGATAAATGACTTAATAATTATAATTATATTTTAAGAAAAGATTAAAATATAAACAGCATGATTTTAAAAGGATTTTGATTAGTATCCAAAAGGGAATATACTTCACTGTAGCAGAATAAACCTTTTTTGACAGGGAATTAAAAGTGACACCAAATGAACTTTTTTTAGAAAAAAAGTCATTTTATGACTTCGGTGGAAGTAGGAAAATAAAGTACACGATTTAGTAAGCTGAAGCAGTCGATTGGTAAGTTGTATTCTTTTTAGTGAATAATTAAATTTATTAAATGAAAATAAATTATGTTATGTAAAATATTATGTAAATCGAAAAATAGATGATTTTGTTCTTTAAGTTTTGTTTTAACACAAACTTAATGAACCATTTTTTTACAAAAAATTAAAAAAATAATTTTACTTTTGCAAAATATATTTATTTAAGTTTTTTTATATTTTATTAATTTAAACGGAATAATAAAACTTACATTGAACTCTTAAAATATAAATATTTTATTTATAATGAAGATTTAATATTCAATTCTTTCTTTGATGGATTCTCCTTTTTTATCATCACAGTGTTCCCAATTTGAAATATTCGTTTTGTCTCTATCGTATTTTTCTTTCTTCCAATGTCTTAACTTTCTGAGGCAAATTTTTATAGGATTATTGCCAAATCATTGTTAATTTAGCATCATAAACCATTTTTAAACGTGCAAGGTGATTCATTCAATCATATTAATGTTTTTGAATGACATTTTAATATACAGAATTATTAACTCATAAATACCTCTATTCAAATAATAGTTCTATTCAAATTATATACACTTCTGATCAAATCATTAAGAATTTCATTAATTTTTATAAATATTATTATTCACTTTATAAATACCAATAAAAAAATTTTTAAATTCGTAAATTATGTTGTATCTCTGCAGAGGTTCTTAATTTTTTAGATTGTATATTTTGAGAAATGTGATCAAAAGATTTCAAAATTATATCAAACAGGAATTTCATATCTTTATTTGTTTTCACTTTAATATTGGTCATCAATTCACAATAATTGCTAATCATGGACCAATAAACAACATT
>MQRK01031934.1:0-22950 GCA_001938485.1 Girardia tigrina | reverse complement strand
AATATTTATTTACTTAATATCTCTTATTACTACCCCTAGTCCCTGAGCACTGAGCTCAAACAAAAGGGTAGTTTCAGAGAGATAAATCAGCATTTTTATTTTTACATTTTTATATATTTTTATAATTTATTTTTTTTAGGAGGGTAAGGTATATTTATTTGTTTAGAATTCTATTTTTTTTTATATTTTATATTTTTACAGGTTCCACACCTCAACACAATTATAATCTACACTTCATTCATATATTCATGATTTTATTCTTTTGAGCTTTACAATTTCTTCTCTTGGACCAAGTGAATGTTCTGTTGACATTTTTACAATTTTATCTTTCACTGTGTGCATTTCGACACAATCATCCACAGTCCCGGTTTGTAACCGATCGGTGACGAGAGGATCATGACTAAGTAAAAATGTTGTTTGTTTTAATGATTTCGAAAACCAGTAACATATAGGGTGCGCCCATCGCTCTGATTGACAACGAAATTCAGGACCAAGATTTCCATTTGATGGAATTTGAATGACTTTTAAATTCGTCTGAAACACAAAAATTCACGAAATAATCATCTGACAAAAAGAGCAAGCCACATGGTTCAAAATTTTATTCTCTTTTTTTAAATTACAAACTTTTTACAACTAAAATAATCTTCAAATTGAAGCGTTTAAACAAATTGAATTTATGACTGATTTATCATTATAATTATTTTATCCGATTTTTATTATAATTTTTATTACCACGTTTTTCTTAACTTGCTTTGGGTTCTGTCTGTCTTTTTGTTTGTTTGTGATGTTTCACTTTTCACACGCTTTTTTAGACCACTTCCACTCATCCGATCGTTCTGAAATTTTTTATGTAGGCTTCTTCTGCCTGACATTTTGAGATTTTAGCATCTCTGCATCTCAAAAATGTTCTAATAAATTCAAATTAATTAATTTTATATGGAAAAAATATATTAATCATTAATCATTAATATTAATATATTAATATTATCGATCAAAAGGAACTATTATAAGCAAAATCAAGGCTCAAGATCGAATAGTTAATGTTTCAAGAAGCACTGAAAAGGTCGACACTGATAAAATAACTTCAAAGGACATGAACAAAACTGGAGGCTTATCCCTATATTTGGAAATATTTATAGGAGCAAGAGTTATGCTGCGGGCCAATATTGATGTTCAAAAAGGCCTAGATAATGGTGCAATCGGTGTGATCAAGGATATTATATGGCCTCATTTTCGCAGAGCCCAAATTGATGAACGCGATGTTCCGGCTGTTGAGATTGGTTGAATGATGTGTGTTCCATCTTTTCCAAAATCAAAGTCCGTTCAATTTCCTGCAATGTATAACTACGGAACGATAGAGAGACGACAACTGCCAGTGATTCTGTGTTTTGCTAGCACAGTGAATAAAATTCAAGGAAGCACCGTAGATACAGCAGTTGTTTATCTAGGCAAGGAAGTTTTTGCAGATGGACAAGCATACGTCGCATTAAGCCGAGTAAGATCTCTGGACGGATTGCGGATCAATGAATTGGATTGCAGAGTTCTCACAGGAAAGAAGCCTTGCAACAAGAATGCGACGAAGGAAATTACGGCCTCCAAATCCACCGCAATAAGTTTGTCTTTCATTTATGTGTTTTATATTTGTCTGCGTTGGTGTTTGTTTATATGTTTGTGTTTGTGTGTGTTGGGTCTAGTGTGTCTCACCTCCGCGTTGGTTAGACCTGGAAATCCAAAAAAATATATTGGAAACCGAGAGGGCACTGTAGTTAGTAAACAAAACATTTATTTTAAATTATGGGTACAGGTTTAAATAAAGTTTGAAAACATGAAAGACTTTGTTTTATTACTCCTCAGAAATTTAAACGCTGACAAATAATTAGTTCTATAAAAGGCAAATTTCGTCGTAAAGCCCAAACCGAGCGAAGCTCGTTCAAGTTTCCTTATCCAATTCCTTAAGTTATTGAGACTAAAAAGAGTTAAATAAAAAAGTTTTAAAAACCACGTTTTCATATGGACTAAAAAGAGGAAAATAATTTTTTTCTGACCTCATTCACAGGTGGCCATTCTGGCTATGTAGACATTTCAAATATGCACAACTAAAATTAAATGGAATGTTGTATGACTAAAAAACGTATTATTATTACATTATTTTTTTTCTTTAATTATACAATCAACAAAAGAAATCTTTACAAATAAAAAAATAATAAAAGTAATTCATAAATTTGAAATTTATGTAAACTCGTTGTAGGCGGATTCTTCTGGAAATATTACCCTCATTTCGTGCTAAAAAATGTAAGTCACCTCTGTGGGTGGCTCGACAATTGAGACTCCATTAATTATGAGGTGGCCACTACCTCCCATCACAACTAAAGTACGATTCCCGTTTTCACAATCACATGAACTTCGTGGAATACCATATAATGGGTCCTGGATGTAAAAATAGCATTTTTAAGGAAAAAAGATTGACTCCGATATATTAACATTTATTGCAGATCACACCTTGCTGGTTGAAAAACATTGCACAGTGAATTAATTATTACTTGAAACTTTCATCTATTTTTTGTTTATTATGGTATTTTCATTTATTAAAACTTTTCATCTTCACAATTTAAATTTGACTTTTTTATAGTTAACTTTAATTTTTTTATTAATAATGATTCAATTTATTATTTTTCTCGTTATATCCAATTCCCTCCGAATTCTGGTAATTTTTATTTTTATGTAAAAATGAGGACACTACAGTAATGTAACACAACAGTAAATTTTCGTGTAAATAATTTATCTATGAGTGATAAAGGAAGTATTTGTGCGTGTGATGAGAGATTATCATGATAAAGTGAAAATGTTGTTTGTTTTAATGATTTCGAAAACCAAAAAAATATGAATTAAAAAAACAATAAATATATGGATTTGTTGTTTGAAAATAAAGTTATTGTTCTAAAACGATTTCGTTTTGATAAGGTGATTATTAAGAACACCAATTTGATTTTTTATATTTTTATTTAAACAACAATTTTGATTGTCCTCAAAACAATCTTTGTCAAAACTTTCGTACATTTGCATTCAAAGCGAAAATTGATTAATGGTTTAATTCTCATTATTTTTTTAGAAAATGGGGAAATAAATATTTAAATAAAATATTCACTCAAAACTTATTGGATAATAATTAAAATGATAATTAATTATTTAAAAAAATATTAATTTGATTTATTTATTAAATACTATAAAACTTAATTAACTTATTTAAAATTTTAAAATTATATGAAATTAAAAATAAATTTAAACATTACATATTTTTAGATAATAAGAATTAAAACATTAATCATCCATCTGGGTAGGAGAGACACATTTCCAAATCAACATAAACATTCAAACACAAAACATCAAACATTCAAAATATTCCTCACAGTGATAGAAACTTTAAGATATATACAGTGAATCAAGTCCATACCGTTGGATATCAGCGCTGTTGAATGAGAGAACATGTAAAATCCCTTACAAAGGCTATCAGCCGTGATTGTGCGAGTTTCATAGAGCGAAGAACTATAGCGAACGTCGCAGGGATCACACAAGAGAGCACCCGATTTCTATAAGAGAGTCGAGTGCATGCGACAGGGACAGAATCCAAGGATTTGACAAATGAAAATGATTAAGTTCGGGAAACGCGTCGAATTCACAGGAGACGTCACCATGTCTTGGATATTTTGTGACCAGATACTCCGTTACGATTTGGATACCGTGCCACCCAATCAACTGCCTCAGCAAAATGATTCTATTTCGAACGCGAGCCCAGTTTATCCTACTATTATGATGGTCATGAAGTTCTAGTGCACGATAGAAAAAATACATTTTCTTGCAAATACACTAATACACATGCATAATAGTATAATGCGAATTACCAATAACTTATATTTTTTAAAGATTTTTTTTATAAATTTTATATTTTTTACATTTATTATTAGGAGCTTCGAGTTTTGATCCGGCACTGCTAGAAGCGCAACTTATCAACTAGAGATGTTGTAATAGAAATATGTGATGCCGAAGGTCAGAGAAAAGTCAATCATGTTACAATTACAAGGTGGCACAAACGATTTACATCTGGTGACATGAGCCTAAAATATCAGCTCCGTTCCGGATGAACAGCAATAGTTGATACCAGATATTTACAAGCCGCTTTGCATGACAAATCTTGGAGTGGCAGTCATGAACTGGAAAAATAAATGTATTTTAAGTTACACCAAACAATATTAAATCACTTCAACTAATTGAATTTGGAGCACAAGAAGGCAAAACTAGATCCACATGAGTTAACTTCAGCACAAGCTGCCAACAGACAAGAAATTTGCCCTGAATTGCTCAATAATCTTTCCAACGATCGTTTTTGGAAAAGGATTGTCTCATCAGATGATAAAAATATGTACCTTACCAACCACAATTAGGACAGATTTTGGGTTCACAAGGGTCAATGAACACAGTCAGTTACTAAACATAATCGATTCTCCAAGAATATCATGATTTGTGTCAAATGAAATTTTGAAGGAATTGAACAGTTCAAATGGGTTCTGAATGGTCATACCTTATCAACCGAAAGCGCAAGACAATGTTAAACCGCACAAAATAATTTTTTCCACGATGTATTAGAACTTTTTGACCAACCTAATATCATTGATGTGACTTTGAATAAATATGTCAGGTTTGATTGTAATGCATGTTGAGTGTGTAGCTCATTTGATTTGATGCGAAGGATGGGTTCATATCACCTGAATTCTGTGATATTTTTTACTTGACACAATGTAATTGGCGTTTATTATTCAGGACATTCCTCCACTCTACGTTGTCCAAGGGAAGAATTGCAGAATCTTTATCATATCTTTGCAGTGGTGATGAGGAGAGGAACGACGACTTCGAATTCTTTCTTGTCAAATGTCAGATTACGTGGTGGAGAAGGTCTTTAGAAATCCAACACTCTCACATGATTGATTCAAATGGTTTGTATCAAGTAAAAGTACTCTTCCACTGTGCTGCTGTGCTCACACAATGTGATCAAGTGTACTTTAAACCTGGTGGAGATCGATGCATCACATAATGGGAGAGAGATATAGGGTCACGAATAAATTCTGGAACACCGATTGAAGATGCGGGATTCCGTGGAAAGCGACTGATCTCAGGTTTGCAAAACCAACGCCGAAAATGGGATAACAACTATACTAGCTTCTGAATGCGAAGATAAATTGGTAATTGCAAGGGGAAAGCATTCAAATAATGATATGATAAGTGGTCCGAGAATTTTTCCGGTGCCGGACTGACAACAGACAGTTCGACAACTTCCTGATTTGTTCAGCAAGTACCTGATGTATGTTAATGAAATCGTGGGGGCAAGCGATATTGAAAATCAAAATTAAATAAATGTTCATTGTTTTTAATTATTCAATTAATGAATTATTCGAATGTTTGATTGAATTTATTTGCTGAAAGTGAATTTTTTTGTTTATTTTTGAAGAGATTTGATCATTTATTTATCGGTAAAAAAATGTTGTGAAATTAGAGAAATACATATTTCCGATAGAATTTGCTTCATTTTGATTTAATAATTTTTAGTTACAATTTGTCATATAATTACAATACAAATATCCTTTTGTTATTCAATAAAATTTGTTCAATAGAATACATCATGCGTTTTTAAGTTTCGATTTGCAGAAATTTCTTTTTGGATATCAGTATTTTTTTGTTTGATTTTTATGCAAAAATATCGTAAGGGCAATTTGTCACCCCCAGTCAGCGCTTGTAGCATGATGCCAAACCTGCCCCCCCGTTACGATACTAATTACAATACTTACCAAATTGAAACGAGATTAAGAGACAATCTTAAATAAAATGAAGTATAGATTAATGATTCACTACTTTGTAATTAACCTCTAAATCTAATTATTTTTTGTAATAAGGAAAAGTAATTTTAAGTAAAAAGTAAAAGAAAAAGATAAATACAGGAACATCATCAGATTATTTTTTTAGGAACTTACTGCTTTATAATACTTGAATATAATGCAAACTCAAGAGCATATGTTTAACATAATAATGGAATGATGAAAAGATTAAGTTTTTACTTAATGCTATTAAAAATACCCTTGTGATACAATGGAATTTTAAACATTTAACTTGCTGATGTTCACTGTATAAGGTAAATGTATATTTATAGATTTACGATCTATGTTAAAGTGAAAGGGCATTTTTTATGACTTTACAAACGAAATTAATAATCCAAATTTAATGCGAACTTAAAAAAATATGTGCCCCATTAACTTTTTGTTGCAGCAAGATTTTCAAAATTTCCTTTTTGATAAAATACGAATATGGACACCATATTCGAGACGCGTTTTCAGATGAGATAATTTTACATGTAAAAGTTCAAAGGATAATAATATATATAAAATTTTATTTGTTTTATTAACGTGATGTTTAAGTCAACTTAAAGATAGAATTTTTAAAGCCAATAAGAGGTTGTCGTATTAATCAAATAAATAATTTCTATTAAAAATAAATTTAATTTCAAATATGTTTACAATATTTTATTTTCTTAACCAAGAATAATTTACATGTTTGTCTTAATAACTAAATTATATTATATTTGAAGTGAAAATCGATTGATTTTGAAAACGACAACAATTAACTAAATTTATAATTAATTTTTATATTATGAATGTTTAGACACCTTGAAATTTAATTAAAATTAGAAATTCATATGCCTTATTAATTGTGTTTTGATGATTAATTTTGATGAAGAGCATTTTTTTAATAATATAGAAGATTGTTTATTTTTACAATATTCATATCAGAACAATGTTCTCAAAACTTTAATCTACCGTGTTAAAGTTATCGATCAATTTACGCTCAATCGTAATTAACAGTAAAAAAAATCAATAATTCCTTTACAATAATTAAATGAATCAAGATGTTATAAAAATAAAATGTATCAACAAAAGAAAATGGATCTCTTTGGTAAAATAAAAGAAAAACGTTTTCTTAGAACCTTATAAAAGATATAGACAAAACAAGGTCTTTTTAGGATTTTTATAGGATACTCAAGTCTTTTAATAAATATTTTAAATATATTAACCCTAAAAAGTCCATATAATAAAAACGACAGTGTAATATGTAATCTTATTAAAAATATTGACATGAAGTCCACCGAAAGAAGAATTATTTTGCAAGACTTCCGCAATTCATAAAGTTGGGGAAACAATGTTGTCATTCACTATAGAAGATCTTGAAAATATCTATTTCTTCAGATTGATAAAACAAATTTTTGTTAATTGTAAATCTAGAACAGGGAGAAACATCTTCAAATGTAATTTGTTAATTGGAAAGCGCAGTTTAACAAGTATATTTAAACATCATTGACAATTTAATCCCGATTGTGTATTTGCTTTGTATATAATACATTCTTCGAATATATATTTTACCCTCCTGAAATGAATTGGATTTGACAACTAAAGAAAACAAAATTTTTCATAATATAATAATATTATTTTCCACAAAGGGAAATCAGATTAATTTAGTAATAACATTTATATATTAAAATTTATATGCATTGTTATTATCAGTTTAAGCCTAAAAAATAAGTAATAAAGTAAAAGATAATTTAAAACAAAATTGCAGTGCTGTCAAGGCCGACATTTACCACTTAGAATTTATCAACTATATTTCTGTCCGAAAGTCTTAAAACAGAATTTTCAATAGTTCTGGACCACAACAATCTTACAAAGTGACTTAATTAATTATTTTACTAAGAAATTGTTGTCAAAGTTAATTTAATGAAAGAATAATGGGCTATCAATATCGATTTTTTATTAATAAATGAAGTTAATTTCTCTTGAATCTCTAAATATTAAAAGAAAACTCAAATTTATTGACTAGTCATTTTCATATTGTATACTTAATTTTATATACGACATTTAACACGCCCCCAATCTACCAGTATTTTCATTATCATTTATTATAATTACTGAGTCATTCATACATACGATCACGAGTTGAATTTTGGTAAGATCTGGTTGAGGGGATAAATGTTTTTTAATAGAAATAATTAACACGTCTGATTGCATTTATTTTATAAATTAATATATTCAAATTACAAAAATATGGAATCAATAAGATCATATGATATGAAAGTGAACGGTAAATCAATATTCATCTTATGCGCTTAAATACAGATTTCAAATAAATTCCGTTTAATAAAATCTGTAAAAAATCAAAAACAATGTAACAATCAATAATCAACTCTTAAAAGGCACTTGTTGAAAGAGGTGCTGGATTATTCAAGTTCAAACTTTGGTAAATCTTGCCGATCAAAAATGTCAATTGTATATGCAGATTTTGATAAAAAAAATATAACTAGATGCAGTTACCTGAAACAAATAATAATTCAATTAGTAAATCAATACATTTTGATAATTATCAATTAAGTAATTGATATATAATAATGAATCAATACCCGAAGTTGGAAAAATAGTTTTAAAATGAAATATTTGTCACTTATTTATTATTTTATTATTAATAAAGTAAAATTAAAATAGTTATATACAAGTTTGTTTTTTTAATTAAAATTGTTAACTTAATGTATTTAGCAAATAATATTTATTATTGAAAATTAAGGTAGATCGAAATATCATATGTTATATGTTTCTGTATTAATTATATTATATATAATTAAGAAAATTAAAAAAAATAAAGTAATTGAGAATATATATGATGATAGTTATTGTGAGGAATATTTTAAATTTGGTATGTTGAAATTGGTTTGTTGAATTTCGTATGTTGAGTTTAGTATTTGGAAATGTGTTTCTCCCACCCAGATGGAAAATTGATATTTTTGATGTTCACGATGAATAATTATTCGAGTATAATTTGCATTTTAAAGTACAGCATAAGATATTTAAAAACATTAAAAATATTAAATCGTATCAAATTTTAATATTAAAAATTTAAATAAAGTAAATAGCTTTTAACTAAGTTTTAAATTAAATAAATGTTCTTTCTTTACATAAAATCATTTTTTAAATAAAATTAATATGTAGATAAAATTATTACTAAAATTACAAAATTTGAACTTTAAAAATAAAATCTGAAAATAATGAAAATTTGTTCGAATAATTGTTTATTAACAAACATTAACTAAAATTCATCAATTTAGAACGATATCGAATTACGAAAGCTTTGCTGAGAGTTGTCCAAAAGACAATTCTAATTGTATTGAAAATAAAAGTTCGAAAAACCATTTTGGTGTTCTTAATATTTATAAAAATCAATTAATAAAAAGAAAAATAATGATAAGCAACGTAAATATGCAGTGATTTAAAAGTTAAGGAAACAATGAGTTTACTAATCAAGTTTGAAAAATAAACATAAATAATTACCACATCATTTTAATGTAAATCTTATATTAATCCTCATTTATATTTATTTATTTCGCTGTTTCTTAAAGAAAAATCAAATATTTCCCGCATTTTTCTATTAAAATAAAAACTCTAAATTTTCAAGTACTATGAATATAAGAAAAATTAACTTGTATTAAGAAATTACACAACATGTACTAATATTTAGGCTACTAAAAATAATATTCTCTAACAATAGTCGTCGTAAAACTGAAACATTTCTTTTGAAAACTTTGATTTATCTTGATTTAATTAATTATGTTACCTACAGAGTACATTATAAATAAATAACGAAAATTGAATAATAATTTAATAAATTATTTTTGATGTTTAGTACAGATTTTTCTAATTGTTAATTTTTAATTTAACAATACTTTTTTTTGAAATTCTGGATGGTTTGAGATGCAAGTTTTAGTGCACGGACACACTTCAGTTTTCCAGTCAGAAAGGATTAGTCATGTTCCCTCGTACTATGATTCTGTAGAGCTTTGGCTGTGTAAACACATTTTGTTCAATGAGTTGAGGCACACCGAAATATCCCCACATCAGTTGTATTACTTAACCAAAAGTCGAAAACCACCTTGTAATCACTCCTGAGCCTGTCTCCACGGTACCGTCGATGGGCACTGAAGCATCACGCATCGCGATCGGGTTTGAAGATTCTGTACATTCTTCATGTATGTTATTTTGTGAAACACTAATACCACTGTTACTGCCTTGGGTTCGGTGATAGATCAATAAATTTCGCTTAAACCATCCATCGGTTTTATAGGTCTTGTAAGGTTTCCTGACAATTGCGGAAAAAACAATTGTGTACATAAAAATTTATAACTTAAAAAATGGATTATTTAATATCATGAAATAAACCGTAACCCTAATCCTAACAATAACTCCAACCTCAATCCTTACAGATTTAAGTCAATGGATACAATATTGAGAGGGACAAACTCAAGTATCTGAGGAGATTGGAAAATAATTTAATCCACAATTTTATCAAAAATTTTAATCAAAATTAATTTATTAATAATTTTCAATAAATGATTAATGAATCTTTTTATTTCTTTTGATTTTTAGTTTTTTATTTTAAAAATATAATTAACTGTTAATTAAACAGAATTTTTGAAATATTTGAATTGTACATAGATGTCATTTCATTCAAAAGTATCAATAATTTAATAATAATTAATAATAATAATTTAAAAATCTCTACACAATTGTCCCTTACACAATTTTTATGTACGCGATCTTCTTTCCGCAATTGTCTTTACGCAATTGTGTGGCCATCGTCTTGTAACAATTTTCCATATGACATTGTAAATGCTTGTTCCCATTCTGACGGTGCAGCGTCTAGACCGTATGTAAATTTTTGATGTGTCTTTTTCATTCATTCTCTTCCGTAAAAGCTTTGAAACAAGAGGGATACGTGCATTGTACTCCTTTGATACGCGGCTGGATCATTTTCGGACACTCTTTTCTTTGTTCAATCACTTAGTTAGCTTTTCAGACACAGTTCCTTTGATTAGGTGTTTGAATTCCTCTGTCCTTCAAGCATTCATGGTCATTAATTGATCATTAAATATCTTGATCATTAAATACCCAGAGCGTATCGCGAGCGATATGCACTTTCATCAACTGCTTTTTTTGGCGGCTGAACTTTCTATTTTCCGTGGCAATTTCAGAGTTTAATACTCTTTTTACCTCACAAACACCTTTCCAACTGTTATACTCAAAGAATACAATACACCGTGTCACTAGTACCACACACGCCTCGGTCAAATCAATTGAGACATCCGTATTATATATTCTGTTCAGTTCAGTTTTACCAAGTGTACAGGTATTATGAAAAACTTGTAACCGGGCTACCTCTTTTTCAGGTGTTGCATAGCACTCACTCCCATAATAAATTGTCAGAAAAATGTTTGATTCATATTAGTCTTCTTTTCAGTGCTAAAGGAACTCGGTAACTTTGAATCGCAGACGGCATTGCTCGTAACGTCCTCATTCCACAAAACAACCGCTGACCGATATCCTGACTGCAGCTACCACATGTGGTCAATATAATCCCGAGGTAACAGAACTGGCTCACCCATTTTATGACTTTATCACTATACATCACTTGCGATATTCCAGTCCCAGAGTCATCAGTTAGGCACATGACTTTCGTCTTAGATGCACTAATAGTCAATCCGAATTCTAAAAATTTACAACTAAGTTTATCCAGGTTTTTACAGGCACGATCAATATCAGAGTCAATGATACATAGACCATCCGCATAAGCAAATCTATTGACTTAAAATTCATCACCTTGCTCGTCGATCAAGGGTAATTCCTCCATGAATCCTTTCAGTATCGCCATTTTGATAATTGCATCGAAGACCAAGTTAAAAAGACGAGGTCCCATCATACTTCCCTGCCTGACACCTCTTTTCATAAGAAACTCACAATCCACGACAGAGGAAATAAAGCTCTCATGGAATTCCTTGATCAGGCAGAGAATCTTGTCAGTCAAGCCAAATCTTTTCAGATAGGCCCACAAAACTTCCCGTGAGACACTATCAAATACCTTTTCTAAAAGCCCAAGGGTCTAACCTTTCTTCTATCACCGGCGTCCTTCTATTTATGATTATTCATGCAAAAACTTTGCCAGAAGATCCCTATATAATTTTTGTATCAGACCTTGCACCCTTTCCCTTGAAGAGTGTTTCTGCACTCCTCCAAGCCATTGGAAACTGATGATCATCCACGTTCCAAATCATCTCAAAATCGAGCTTAAGTTTGTCAATGAGTTGTTGCAGCCCCATTTCGAAACTTCCGCAATCATTCCATTTGAGCCGGGTACGTTCATATTACTCATTTGCGATATGGCAAGCCATACATCTTCTGTGTTCGGTGGGTCTATACCAAAACAACTTTCCTCAGGGAATTGAGTCTTATCCGCCCACTAGATAAGTGAGCGCGCTTCGAAAAGCTTTTGATAATGACTTTCTATCTGACTATTGAAACTGATTGAAAATTGATATTTTCGTTTCTGGATTCCCCAACATACGTGATTCCAGATAAGCCACACCTTTCTTCTTGATGCTTCCAACATTTATACTTTATTCAATCTCATTAATGAGATTCTCCAATCTTTCTCGTTTCTATTTACGCGGGGAACTGGTCATTTTGTTTCATATGGCTCTGCAGTACTGCAGGTTTTCTGTGACATGGCGCAATGCCAATTTCCTTCGGCTGTGACTCCTTTCGTTTATCAGATGACTTAGTTTACTTTTGTGATTATTTAACCAGTTACACTTTATAGGTGCCCTTTTGACTTTCCGGTACTTTTTCAGTATTGTTGAATTAACTTTCTCTGTGTTTCTCCATTGTAGTCATGCTTCCTTAATACTTCTCTGAAGTTGGGACAACAAATTTTCACGGTCACGAGTTACAAGATCTCTTCGAATGCTTGAAGGCAATTCTTTTTTCGGCCTCCATTTCGTACTAGCTGTTTTATATCCTTTTGCATTTAGATATAAGACTACACCTTTATAAAGATGCTTAGATTGTACATCTTTGAACTTGTTCATGTTTTCTGAACACACAATAAAGTAATCCATTAGCTCCCTCTTCTTCATTGCTGGTGTTTTTCCACTTATTAGGGCGAAAGAATGGGCTGTCTCTAAATGACATATCACATCTAGGATGGAGGGGAGTTTGAGAAATGTGACGTCCCATTGAAATGATGCGCAAGCTTCAATCTCCCAGCCAGTTTGCTGTCAGCTCAGTCACATGTAACAAAAACAACACTTAATATTTCTTTATTAGCAAAAATAATGTATATGAAGACTTAATTAAATTTTCAATTAGTCAAATAATTTACAGATTTATTTTAATTTAAAATTTTAACAAATAAAAATAAATACGTAAATCAAAAAATACATTATGTTTATAAAACTTTTTTTATAGGAATGAAACATAACGTTTTGAAAGATTTATTAATACATTGACGAACATCTGCACCTTTCGCCGCCAATGATAAGTTTAATATCATTGTACTTATTCTTACTTTCCTGAAACGTGATGATATGAAGTTTTATTTCAGATTCTTTCTTCTAACATTGAAAACATTAAAAAAATCATACTTTAAATAAAAAGAATAGGAAAACAATTTTCGTACTTGACGTACAAAAATTTCTAAGCTACCACAGTTGCTGAAAGAATTTTTCTATTATTTCTGAAAGAAAGTATCTTTGTTTTGTAAGAGAAAATAAATACATAATGAAAGTAAATGTTCAATCTTTACATGTCATTTATACCGTTGGAATAAAACTACGACGGTTAAAACATCACTCTGCTAGATACTTATCCTCAATAGCTATAATTGGATCGAGTCCAAGGCGACCGAGGCCATCAAAGCGCTCATCTAATATCATAAACACGTTCGATCTACTTTGCGATAATCACAAATAAGTTAAATACGTACAATCATATTTCCAAATGCACGGCGTGTATCTGTGCAAGTTTTATACGTTCGTCATTAATATATATTTTTTTTTTAATTTGAAAACTCAAACATCAATCCAAAACTATACATATAAGCTTTTATGAGCTCAAGGATTTTATTGTCCTTTTTATGGTTTTGTACATATAAGTCTTTTTCCTAGTGAGATTTTCTTTGTTTGGATTTTATCCATATGCACTTTTATCCGCACAAACTATTATTTATGTTTTGACTTTTTTCTAAAGAGGTTTTATCAATTGAGCTTTAGTTGGGCCACGAAATCAAATTCGAGAAGCTCTCATTTCATAACTGTTACACAATGACATAAGTTGAATTTATTATCGGCATTTAAACAAATAAACAACCCAGCAGTAAAACTATGTATTGTTTAAATATTTGAAAATTAAATTAAATTCTAATTGAAAAGAGAATCAAGAAGAGGATATTATGCTTTAACACTAATTTTTAGTAACTAAAAATTATTTAATTCAAACATTTTAGAAATAGTTATATATCATATAAATTTGAAGAACATTTAGGATATTTATAATCAAACAATTTTAATACAAATAATAGAAAAACCATAATTTATTTATTGACTGATTGTGCTAAAAGGAAGAAAAGAATTTTATTGGTACTTTGTTCTATAAATGGTTCATAAAAAATAATTATTCTAAACTACCTTAAATTTCAATAATTAGCAGAAATTTATTCTTTTCTAGACACTATTTGCATGAACAGTGTAAAATGAATATACATATACGTAGTGTACCGATTAATTACTATAAATGAAGATCTAATAATATATCAATTTGATTGATTTTTTGTGACATAGTCCTTTAGTATTATAGGTAACTGAAATACAATTTGTTTTATTGTAGCATCTGTATATGGTATAATTTTTGCGGTCATTCAATTTTTCGTTATATTAATGTATTCTCCAGCGCAATTTCGTAATGCAATAAAATTTCTTGTTTTCGGCGAAGGAAATTATTGAAGAGTTAAGAAATGTATATCATAATGAGAGCCCATCCCAAACTATTATTATGACAGGACTGCAAAATTTAAGCATTATATACAGAATATTTTTGATGCAAAAAGTACTGGGAAACCTTTGGAAATTTGCGAAAACATTAAAGAAAACTGGAGAATATTGTCAAATTTGACAGACGCATCACAACAAGAATGCTCTGTGACAGTCTGAATGTAAAAAAAGAAGTTTAGATTCCTTAATAAAGTCTATGAGTTGAAAAAAATTTCTTCACGGTTTCTTCCAATATTCGTAATAAGGAAAATGTGTGAAAACAGACTCAGTTCGTGTCAGTTCAATCTCATGACATTGGAGCAAGTTGGAGATATTTTACTGCAATATGCCGTGATAACTGACAAACACTGCTCTCACTCTTTTTACTACTTAAGAGTTTATGAAGTGGAAATTCCAAAATGAGATGAACACAAAAAAGCTACGAGCATGAACTTGCAACCGGAAATCTCACATGCTAAAGATTCTTTTGGAATTTCCATGGCGTTGTTTCAATAGATTTTGCAGTCTTCCACACCCTCCCTATTCACTGGACTTAAAGCCGAGAGATTTTTATTTGTTCCTCCATCTAAAGAAACACTTACAAGGTAGACATTTCACCTAAAAAGAAGAATCATAAGAGGTGGTGCGAAAATTTCAGGAGAATCAAAAAGTCCTTCTTGGAGCTGGTTAGACGCTGGAAAAAGTGTGTACAGAGTGATGGGTCATATATTGAAAAATAAAAACCTATACATACTTTCCAATGTTGGATAAAAAAAATTATTCATGTATAATGTTCTTTTCTACTTCATTGTGCTTATTTATTGGACGTATCACGTAATTAGAATTAATACGCAAACTATAATGAAATTATTTGTGGTTTTATGAAAGTATTTATAAAATATAAAACTCGCTTTATCAAAAGGTAAGACTGCTCACTTATTTACTCAGCACTCCATAGATTCACATTTCTGATTCTCCATGCACCGATAGTGAGCGGTTGTGCTGAAGAATGAATCACTGTGCATTGAAGGTAGTGATGGATGATTGTGATTTGAATTCTAAATTATAATTCCATAAATAAAATTATTTAAATATAAGCAATATTTGTATATCGTATACAATCAACATATATTATTTGTTTATGTTTCAAATCTAGGTTAAATGTGAAATACGCTGTAAACAATGTGAACTGATCAAATGTTCTTTGGACCTTTGGCACTTGGTAGATCTAACTTGGCTGTTGTATTAATATGAAGGTTTATTGGTGCTTACTTTTAAAGATTTTAATTTCAGTATAACCAAGCAATAGATATGATTACTGAATAATTAATATCTTTTAAAGGTTACCAGTGTAGATAACAAAAATACGATCTAACAAACTACTGATTCTTAAAATTTTCAAAACAAACTCTTCTCAGAATAATGTGTGAAAGATATTTTTGAACTATTCGATACATGAATTACAAACAATTACAAGAACTCAATTACAAACTCAATAAGAACTGAAGTACCAGAAACTGAAGTCACCTATGGAGATAGATTAATCATTTTGATACTGACGAGACTCTAATAATGATTTTAACAAAAAAATGAAAGCCATTGCACAATCGTATGGATTTCGACAGGAAGGTTTCAACCTTGATATAATAATTATATTTATACATGCTTACAAATTTGTTCTCTCACAATCGCATGATAGTATTCATCTGAAATTACGTGTACCTATTTGTCATCTATTTCATATGACACCTATGATTAATCCTCGATACCTAAATTATCCATACGGAAGTTTACTGCCGTTACATTTGAACCTCACTTTCCAGTTGCTCAAACTCAATTTCAAGTCATTGATTTCCTATCTATATCACTCGAACCAAGTCGCCCATAGAACATTAAATTACCAATTTAGGATAAAATGGAAATTTTTTTATACTATTAAATAATAACAAATTACTTAAATATAAATAATATAATTTTATACATCAAAAATATTAATTTACTATTGTTTTTTTTTCAAAGATCTATCAAATCTTAAAATTTATCACGAGGCTTTATTTTTTTGGAGTAATGAAATTTAAAATGTATTTAGAGAGGGATTTTAAACTTTCTCCAAAATCAGAAAAGCTGAATCATCATAATCGTTTCATTTCGTGTCAAAAAATTGAATCGTTAAAAAATATAATGTCTATACCGCATACTGAAGAGTAATTATTATTTCTATAAATAACAACTATTACAACAATTTTTAATAGTATTATTTTATTATATATTCCTCTTTCGCAATTGCATCGAGAAGCTGATGCATAAGCCAGACCTCTTTCCTTCTTTCACTGTCACCATTTTTGTACTACTGTTATTTAATTTATAAATAATATTGAAATAATATTATTGTCTTAGTAAAAAATAGTATCATTTTAAAAAGAAATACAACTCAAAATTATCTGTTGAGGGTGTTAAGAGAACTCACACATTTGAAAGAACATTTATTACATTCACATTTCTTATCATCTTTATGGTGATCAATAGTATTGCTTTCACGTAGATCCATCAATCAATTTTCAATATATCTCATTATAATCTGAATTATACTTGAAAAAATTGTTTTATTAAAAATATTTAATTTAAATTTTATTGGGTTAAATAAAATATTTCTATAGTCATTTTTAAACATTAATTTGATTTTAATTATTTAAAAATTTACAAAAATAAAATCAATGAAATTATTTAAAAGTTGCAATAATAAAAATTAAAAATTTGAATAATAAATCTAAATTTAAATAAATTAGTTTCAGATTATAAGAATTAAAATATTGATCATCCATCTGGTTAGGAGAGGCACAATCCAAAATCATCAAACAACATTTAAACATACAAACACTACAAAAAACAATTATACACCCCATATTCCTCACAGAGGAAATATATCCAAATTGGTTAATATCGACAGAAAATAATATAGGAAATTTTCGCAAAAATGATTCCTAATAGAAAAGGTTGTGCTGATTCTGAAAACTATCCATATAATTCGTGCAAATATATATATATATATATATATATATATATATATATAAGAGGCGTTACCTTTGAAAATGAAGAGGACCTTAAAAACTAGTTCAACAACTTCTTCAATACCTGACCAGGTGATTTTTTGTGGAACACAATAGAGGAATTAATTGCAAGTTGGAAGGAGGCCGAAGCCAGTAATGGAGAATAAAAAAAGACACCTGTTACACCTTCTCCAAATACGTTGCACATATATATATATATATATATATATATATTATATAGAATACAGAGCTCAATTTAGAACTAAAGAAGTAGTTCGTTCATGTTTACAATTGAATATTAAAATTTCACAAAGTATATTCAGAAACATTTTTCACCACCAAACTTATTGTATTTATGTCAATAACGCTTTAAATCATTTACAAATAGTTTTTGAAGCACTTTGAGTTGTCAGTAACATTCTGAAAACATTAAAACATCACTTGTTAAATGGCATTAATGGTGAAACAAATGAATTTTCGGATACTCGAATAAATTTCCGTTGGTCATCATTGCTTTAATAAGTTAGAGATGGTTAAATCATTTCGTTCTATTAATTTTCTGTTATAAATATAACAATTAATCTAGCGTCATTTCATATTTAAACTTGATATTTAATAACTCACAAAACTATATATCATTCTCATTTTCTTTACAAAAGAAAAAATATCATTTTTGATAAAGAGATAATTGCGGTAGAAAAAAATAAACAACATAAAAATATCTACAGTGAAATTTGAATAACCTTACATTGATTATTTAAATCACACTAATCTATCAATAACTATACAAAAATTTAAATAATAATGTGATGATTGAGACCCATTTGTCCCAAGACGGTATTGTTACTCTATGTTACCGAATATTGTGTAAAGAAATTAACTATCAAAATGAGAGGAAATATTAATAATATCAATAAACATATCATTGTCAAACATATCAACAAAAATATATCATTAAAATAGGGAAATCATTGAAGGAAGATTACCACTTGATATAGTGCAACAAAGTATATCTTTTATTGTTTTTTTTCAAAGTAATAATTGAATTAATAATCATTACATCATTATACAATGGTCTTTATGGAGGACTGTTGACAAGTAATCGGCCTTGGTACCTGATGGCACCACCTATATCTCAACAAATATGGTATTCTTAAATATTAATCTTCAAATGACTGCTGTTCAATTTTCAACAAAATGCGCTATTTAGTTTGTGTTTATCACTTATTAAAAACGAAAAGCTATTGTATTTTTATAAAAATAAATTAAAAAATAATAAGAATAAAATCAAACATTGTGTAGGGATTAGATATTTATTTAAAAAATAAAACACCCAATAAGATCAGCACTGATTTTGAAGGCATTTTGTGGACTCCGTAACTTGATATCAATAATAAAATATTAAACATCTGAATCTAACGTTGGTGTATGAGAATTTTAATGATGAGCATCTAGGCGATCCAAACAAGGTTATTGTGCTAGAAATGGTCGATGAATTCTATGGAATGATAATCATCGAACGTAAGCTAAGCGTAAGATTCTGTAGGAATTTCTACCTACAGTATATACTCAATATTTTGCATAATCATTTGTAGGGAATACAAAATACCGGATATTTTCAATACCGGTATTACCGGTATTGGTTTCTCGCAAAACTTTGTAATACTAGTATTACCGGTATTGGTCATGAAAAATGAAACTATTGAAAAATCATTCATGTATTTTGATATATTATAAAAATGAAACTATTTATTCTATTTATCTAAAGGGTTTAAGGATAAGACAATATAATTATTCAAAAATTAATTAATTAATATTATTGGTTCAAAAAATATTATCACAAGAAGCTTGAAAGAAGAATATTAAAAACTGATTAAAGTAGAGTCATTCATTCTGGATCTTATCTTGGTACAAAACAAACCAACAGTAAAAAAAGGCTCTCTCTGCTTCAACACTTGATGAAGCGATTGTCAATAAAGCTTAATATAAAAATTCCAAATGTTTTCCCCTCGTATTTTGCTCCATAAACAGTTTTTGTTCTGTTTTGAGGATGTTTTTGATATTTTTGGAGCCTTTCAGATTCAGTACTATCAGTTGAAGAAATGTTTCTTTAAATCATTAAATTCAATTTTTCCTTCATTGAAAGAAGCTGAAAAAAATTATGTTAATAAATCAAACAAATTTTTGCCAAAAAGTTGTTTTCTAGCCTATTTCGACTACTTAACAACCACTCCTCGTATATATTATATTTATTTATATATATGAGCTAAGTATTAAATTATTAAAGTTCAGTTAATGATGGAACTCTTTAATAAAAAATGAGATTTGAATTACATTAACCTGATAATTATTTCTAAGAGGCAGGTTTTGTTGGACTGAATCAAATCCTCCATCCGTTTCTTCTTCAATGCGATAAGTTGATAATGAATTATTCCCAACAGAAGAATGGGCCGAACTTGGCTCTTTTTTAAATGCAATACCATTATCCAAAGGAGATAGTTGTTGTTTATTACTGATTGCTGACCCCAATCGACGACTGGCATCAGACATATTTGATTTAGTTGTCTTTGAAACGGAAAATTTACTGTTTGACTGACATAATTTAATATTTTGCTCATGTAAAGCAAGATAATTGTTGTAATTCATTGTAATAGTTTGAATATCTGGAGTCATCACAGGGTTTTGTGATGTAAGGCTTTTGACTTGTTGTTCGAGTTCCTTTTAAAAAAATATACATTTATAAGTGACATCTATAATAGTCTTATAATATATTATTATTGATGAAACAAAAAATCAAAATACATTCATAGTTCTCATCTTAATTCATTTTATCCGACTTTCATTTTTCATTTTTCAAAATTATATATATGTTACACACTATTATATATAATTATATTTTTGCATGGTATGTACAAATAGTGTAAAAAAAAGAAATCATATGTATACATGAATGAAAACTGTTTTCCATTGCACGTGGTTGAAATGAGCTATTTACTAATAAAGGTTTCAACATACGATCACATGTGGCTTTGCTACGAAATAAAAATGTAACACGGTCTATTACTGCTTTACAAGTACTACAACTTTTTCCATTATTTTCTTCTAAGAATATTTTTACAAAATATACCCCGTTTCAGTCCGGGTTGAAAAAACTGGTCTGGAGTATAGCCACTGGATTCAATTAGTACCGTCAACGTGGATGAATATTTTTAGCAGATTTCTCATCAGCTAATGCAAGTTCACCTTTGATTCATATGTTGTACATCACATCTCTTTCTTAAAACCCAGTTAACCACCCTTTACTTGCAGAAGGACATTTTATTTTCAACGAATTTACTCGGTTTAGATGGTTTTAATTTTTTTTAGAAAATTATATATTTTGAGATACATTTTGCGAGCCTTTTGTTTTATGGTATTGCCAACTGAATGTATCAATGTTGTGCACGATCGTCACTCCTCAAAACCAGAGTCTTTCTCATTATTAATAGTATCTCTTGAATAAAAACTTGATTTTGCACTGAGCTTTATTCCAAATGCTAAAGATTGTTTAAGATTTTCTCATTCTTTTGAATGGTTCAAACTTTAGTGGAATTAAGATTTTAATGTTTCGCTAAAACAGTTGGACTTAATCATTTTTTTATGTTTGGTCGAAAATGTCTATTTTCGTTTCTAAAAAAAGTCTTATTTAATCTTTATTTGATATTTTAAAGGTGTTTGTGTGTCAAAATGTAGAAAATCCAAACAAAATATATAAAGATTGACTTCGTTAAAGAAAGATTCTTTGTTTTTTCAAACACATTATTTAAAATACGTGTAAGAATATCCATGTAAAAACAGAATTGAATGTATAGATAAAAAAGACAAATACAAAGTTTGGTTCAATCTTTTCGTAACTCAGTGTAACTCGAGATAACCAACTATTTTAGCCAAAGTCTCTGAGAAGGAGTTATACGAAATGATGACAAGTAATAAATATATGCGAAGTAAAGACTGAAACACTCAAAGTACGTTTTTCATAAGTAAAGTAGAATTCCTATGTAAACTTTTGAAAATTCGATATTAAGTTACTAAGTTTGGAAACATGATACATATAAGGTTCAAAAGGTTAATTTTAAAGAATTACATTTGTTTTCTATAAATTGAATGAAATTTCATTATTAAAAGTAATAAATTCAATTAGCGAAGGATTAATAATATACGATTTATAAATTTAAATATTATTCACCATCACAAAAGATCAACCCAATAATTGTTCCTCATATTTCTAAATAAAAGATTTGAAAAACTGTTATTATATTAAAATATTTTATATTGATTGAGAAATAATAAACTCATTATATTCATAACTGACCAAATTTAGATGTGTTAATAAATTAATAAGTTAACAAATTACAATTACGGAAAAATATTTGTATAATTAATATTATTATTATTCATTATTTATTTCTTAAACATGTGTAGCGACAACAAAAATATAATTTTTATTTATTCAAAAAAACTCGCTTTCAATATTTGTGCCAAACATTAGTTCACTTAAACAAACTGTTTTTTGCATCACAATAATTAACTCTATACAACATCCCCACCAGATTCGTCAGAACACGAATCTTCATCAACCACATAATCCTCTAAATATCTGGGTCTTCTCCGTTGGCGTTTCATGTCAATACTCCTTGATTCATCAACTTCGAATTCCTCTTCCCAAGATACAGATTTGTCATTAACGTTCTCCGGCTCAACTCTCCTCGGCCGTAAATCACCGACATGCCGAGGGAAACTCGATCCATTGCATTCCACTAAATATTTACAGTTCGAAAGTTCTTTCAAAATCTGGCCTTTTAACCACTGCTGCGTGCAACTTGTACTACTCATTGGTTTCACCCAAACTAACTGATGATCACAGTACTTCGCACCTTTCTTCCTCACTTCGAACTTATTATCGCTTTCGCCACAAAGCGGTTTCAT
>MQRK01031863.1:0-10147 GCA_001938485.1 Girardia tigrina | reverse complement strand
ATATCTCATTCCTCAGTGATATAAATTTCTGATCTTCGAGAAAGAAAGACCAATACATCATAATTTTTGAGCACATTGTTAAAGCAAAACATAATTTACAAATGTAATAAAATTTGAGACATATTAAATGATTTACATATTTTTTTGTGGTACTGAATTAATGTATTTTTGCATTTTTTTATATTTAAGGAAACATTAAATTATATTTTTAGTTTTGATTGAAGAATGGTGAGGACTAATAAATATTTTCAATTTTTTAAAAAAATAAATAAATTTTTTTGTCATTTAAAAATGATAAATATTAATTTCTTTTAGAATTTTTATTTTTTTGTTATTCTTTGTGGGTTTTATCTATTTTCTGAATTTACAATAATTAGTGCCAGTAGAAAATGTTAGTTTCTATTAATTATTTTTTAAAGTTAATTTTATGAAAATGATGCAGGTCTCGAGGAAGGAGACTTGGTAATAACTAGTGAATGTGTGAAATGTTGTCGAAGATATTGTTTTAGAATAGTCGGTAAAAATGGAGTCTGTTGAGCTGGAAAGAAATCTTCCAACATTTCAATTAAATAAATAAAAGTTTGTCGTTTTTTCAACATTTACATCTTAAAGATTATTAACAATCATGGTGAAAGTAGGACAAAATGTGGAGAACTTTTACTATGTACTGAAATAACAAATTCGGAGTTCTAAACACGAAGAGACGAAGTATCGTTGATATAAAGTTTAAAGATGTGAAGCAAAACTTCATAGCACTGTTTCTGTAAGCACTAAAAATAATAAATATTTACTAATGATTGGTATCACTAAAACTTTAAAAAGTATATTTTATAAGGGCTAGTTTAACTAGAATTTGTGGAATCTACGTGTTCAAATCACATTTTACTCTGGTTTGTTTTTTAATAATGAGACTTCGACAAGTCTTTGTAGAACAGTAACTTATGGCACTTTTGAAATCAAACAAAATGCATTTATAAAAATGCCTTAAAAAGAATAATTTTACAATCTAAATAAAAATTGTATTAATTTATTTTCTAGAAATACCAATTTTAGATTTTATATTTATTAATAATGGTTTGTCTACCTATATATATGCGTGGTGCTGATATAAATTCCATAGACTCGAATAGAAAAAAGTCACACGAAAATAAAAATTTGTATTTAAAGTAAGCATACGAGATGGGTAAATGGGAAACTTACCTTTTCTATGTAATTACCTACTTCTATCAGGCCTTTCCATTGTCTAGTTTCAAGCAAAAACAGGCTATTTTCGAAGAATGTTGTGTTCTTTTCTTCTAAAACATTCTACACTAGACTCAGGAGATCTTCTTTGGACTCAATTCTTCACCCTCGCAGCTGTTTCTTCAAGTGATTAAACAAATAATAATCACTTAGAGCAAAGACAAGACTGTAGGGCGAAGGAAAAGTCAACTAAATACCCTTTTTTGGCAATTGTGTTCATCGTTCTGTGAGATGTGTCTAAATATGCGTTCTCATGCATGAGAAAGACGTTTTGGTTTCTTGGTTTACGTTGAAAATGTCTAACATCATTAAGAAGAGTGCAGTTGTAATGGAAGTCAATTATTTTCACGAGGTAAAGTTGTGTTTGACCATGCCCGTTGCATCCCCAAACACCCTGATCATGATACATTTTCGTTGAGATGTCCTCAAAAGGGAGCATTTTCAGTACCTTTTCCTCTGGAAATTCTCATTCATGTGACTCCTGCTTACTGTAGGGAATATAAGGACTTAATGGAGTCTCATCCTCCGTTGTAATATTCTTTAAAAATTTGCGTCCAAGAGCATCAAACAAAACCACGTGTTCTTGACATGCTTGTATTCGTTTTATTCACATATTGGCTGCCTGGAAGCGTTGGATTTCGACAATAATAAATTTAATAAACAAACATTGTTTTAATATTCATTAAAATTCAATATTTAAATTAACCCATGAATTCAAAGATCAGGAAAGTAGATTGCGAGTTTCGAAATACTCAAGATACTTGGACGTTCGATTATTTTTTATCGAGCAAAATGGAAATCCAACATGTCTTATTTACCTTGAAATGGTAGCTGGGAGTTAAGTGGCAAATAATTTTTTTACCTACCATTTTGAAAATTTAAAAAATACTAGAGAATCAAGGAGAGATGAAGTAGAGCAGCTTAAATCACAGTTTGAAAAGCAGACATCAATTTTTACGAAGAAAAAAAATGAATGTGAAGCTGATACCCGTGTAAGCTATGAAGTGTTAAGACTTTTCACTGAAAAATGAAACCCTTTACTGGTGGTGAATTAGTTAAACAATGTTTAATGACAGTGGTACATATTGTTTATCCCCAAAAATTTATTATTTTCTTCCATAATTCTATTTTCTTTGACTGTCACAAAATGCATTGAAGAAATGTTATCAGATGTTAAAAGTTGTTTAATGAAAGCCTGCAGCAAATTGTAATATTTTTCAAATGCAGAGGATGAGAGGTATTAAACAGACTTAAATGATACTGCTCTACTTACAGTATTTGTGCAAGGAGTGACTTCGAGTTTATATGTTTTTGAAGAATTTTTTCAGTTAATTCAATTTGAAAGATACCGTTATTGGAGCTGACATATTTGAAGTAGTAATTAATATTATATCCAAAATGAACTTAGCATCACAACTGATCGAGCGACGCCAATGATGGGAAATAAAAAGGCTGTGTTGCACTATTTACATGAACATATGGGAAGTCTGGGAATTCCATAAAAGTTGGTAAAAATTCATTGTATTATTCATTAAGAAGCCTTATGTGCCAAATCTTTGAAAGTTAAGAACGTAATGGACATTGTTGTGAAAGTTGTTAATCTAATCCTATCGCTTGGATTAAATCATCGCCAATTTAGGCAATTTTTGGTGGATACAGAGGCTGAATATGGAGACCTAGTATATTTTTCTAATGTTAGCTGGCTTAGTAGAGGTTCAATACTCAACAGAATATTAAAATTACATAATGAAATTGTGATTTTCCTTCAACACAAATCTGTGTATGCATCATATTTTCACGTTCCTGATTAGCTTGCATCTTTGGCGTTTGTTGTAGACATTGCGAGTCATTTAAATAACTTGAATTTACACTTGCAATGTAAAGTTCAATGTAGTAACCTAATACTGCTATATATAACTAGGGTGAACCCGTTTCGCCAGGTCTGGCGAATTTTAAACGAATCACTTTAATCATCGGTAACTTCCCACAGACAGAAATCGTAATTATGTTACAGTATTAATTATTTAAATATAATTAGCACATCTGGAAAAGCGGAAAGACTTCCGATCTGCCCCCACATAAATTTATAATTCATAATTAATTGCATGAATTATTAATAAATTAACTAAATAAATAAATTATTTTTATATTTGCGTCTTAAAACAATTTAAGCTATTGATTTTCTTCTTAATTTTTTTGGCGGGGGGGCAGATAAGAAGTCTCCGTTTTTCCAGAATTAAAAAAAATAATTAAATTATGCAATTCATTTTTCGATTTATTAAATGAATTAATACTTTTATTACCGAATTCACTAACTTCTACTTCTCTAATCGACGGCGCGGCAAGATTTTCGGACTCTTCTCGTCGAATAGGTCTGGGATCAATCGATTTATTATCCAAATTCATCATATTTCCTTCTTTTGGTTTCGTATTTTTGACATTGTTTTTTTGTATTTATGTTGACCTTTTTTATCGTTGAGTCATCGACTTCTCCTCGTCGGATCAGCGGCGGAGGCACATCGTTGGAATTGGCTCGTCACACAGATTCCGGATCAATCGGTTTTTTTTGTAAGCTCATCATATTTGAGTTTTTATAATTAAATTTGTTTTACTGAACTCCTGGAACTTCACACAGACAGATAGAATGACAGAAATCATACTTCTATTATAGTATTAATTATTTTTCCATTCTTTTTATTAACTTACTTTCTATATATATATCCATGGAATTTAGAAACCTGTTATTGAAGGCTTTTTACTCAATCAATTTTCTTCAAACTTTGCACACTTACTAACTTTCGATAACAATAAATGGTTATGAAAAAATTAAATCAAAAAATCTTTTTAAGATCCCAAAATTGGAAAAAACGGAAAATTCGAAGTTATCGAACAATATTAATTGCAAGATATCTACTTATAAATTATAAGTAGTTTATATTAATTTTAATGTGATTTTTAAATTAAAATTTTTTAAATTGGTTGAACAGTAAAGAACGGTAATATATTGAACAGTAAAAAGCTGCGTTTGTTTAAACACGTTAATTTGCTGTGATTGTTTAGGTTAATTTTAAAAAGTTTTAATTGCATTAAACTGTAAAAGGTTTTTTTAAATTAATTATAATTATTTATTAAGAATTATAGCATTTTTTATTTGTGTTTTTATTTCAGCAAAATGAAAAAAAAGAAAAATAACGGAGGAATTATCAATAAGTAAAAAAGTAGATCTGATAGAATACAGTAAAGAGAATACAATTAGAAATGTCGCAACCAAATTTAACGTCTCAATTGGTATAGTTGTTAATATTAAGAAGAGAAAAGATGAATATTTAAAATTATATGAACAAAACATACATGAGGAAAGAAAAAGAAAGCGACGACAATCAGAATATGAAAAAATTAATAACCTAACGTGGCAATGGTTTATGAAAGCAAGATCTAACAACACACCAATATCAGGACCCCATATTCAAGATGCATCTTTAGAGTTTGCAAAGCCAAAAAAATAGGAAAAACTTTAATGCTTCAAATGTTTGGTTAGAAAAGTTTATTAGATCACATTATGTCTCATTTAAAGCCTTAAGTGGGGAGTCATGTTCAGCAAATTTTAATGAGGCTACAATTTTTAAAGACTATATTTGAAAATCTTCAAAACTTACTCTCCAAGAGATATTTTTTAAGTAGATGGAATAGCACTGTATTATAAGGCCATGTCAGATAAATCATGGGTCGAGAAACAAAAGGAAAACAAAGGAACTAAAGTTATAAAAGAAAGAGTTACCTTATTACTTGCCGTTAATGTTGCCGGTGAAAAACTTGATCCTCTTGTAATTGGAAAAACTAAAGATCTAAGATGTTTAAAAAATGTCTCCCTAAGTAAATTAAACGTTGAATATACATCAAATAAAACTGCATGGATGACTTCAAAAATATTGGAATATTGGTTACAGAATATAAACAGAATATTTAAATTTGAAAATAGAAAAATGCTAAATATAGGAAGAGGTTGATGAAGAATATTATTTCAAATATAAATTTAGGAAATATGAATTATATTTCATTAATAACGATTCTCGATGTAGTTACTTGGATAAAACAATGTTGGGAGGAAGTAACATTCAGCACAATCGTAAATTGTTTTAGTCACGCTGGTTTTTTATTTAATCAAGTTGACATAGAAGTTCATAATAATAATAATAATAATCATTGATAACAGAGTGGGTGGCGCAGTGATGTGACTGTAGCGGATTGGTGACGGTGGCGACTCTATTGGCAGAGGGAAAGAACAAAATAATATCTCACCCGGAAAGAGAGGAAATAAAATAGAGTCATTTTTTGATTTTTAAGGTCATTAAATTTCATGCCATAATTATAACATTATTGATGAACTTATTAATGATGCGAAATCTGCTGCATTGGTTGATGAGCAGGTTTCAGCTGCAACTTATGTAACATTTGATGTTGACGATGAATGTATGGAAACTTTGATAGAAGAAGATCTAATAAATATTGTTATTGATGAAAATCAACTTGAAATAACGTTTGAAGATCAAAAAAAAATGATAAGAATGAAAATAAAAATAATGATATTATAATTAATGATATAACAGCCATGTCATATTTAAAGGATCTAAAGAAATTTGCCATTACATATGATGAAACAATGGTTAATGAGATATCTGTACTTGTAAAAAAGTTGAATAAATAAATTCATCAAAAGTCAAAATGCAAAAGACAATTGAAAATAACGGAATTTATTAAATAAAGCTTTGCAACAGCGTTAATAACTTTTTTAATTTTTTAATTTTACTTTTCACAATTTTTTATAATCCTGTTATGTAATAATATATACGTATTTATTCATAATTAAGTATAATTAATAACAAAAAAGAGTTTTATAATACAAATAGAAACTATGTTAATGATAAATATATATTTCTCCATATGTTGAACACTTTTCTTGTAAAAAATGATGTTCAATATAAGGTTTTGCAGTATTTTTGAATTAAAGTTATGTGTAGAATTTTTACAGGAAGCTAAAACTTTTTTAGAAGAATTGAAACTTTAGAAAATATTTCATAAAATTCTTTATTAGTATTATGACGTTTTCCTTAATTATGAATATGATATTCTTAGAAGGTTTCGATGCATTACAAAAGTTTAATTTTTTCTGTAGTCACTTTGATCCATAATTAAAATTAATCTGATAAATAAGGCTTTTTTAAAATGTTTATTTTTATAAAATTTTCTGTTTCTTTAAACAAATATATTAAATTAAACAAATATATTAATTTTAATTATTGCATTTTAATACATTATTAAAATTAAACTATATTTGTTTGATATTATGATTTAGGCATTATGGTTATGCCTACAATCTCTTCAAATAGTCTTGTTAATACTAAAACAAGGATAAGAAATTAAAACCTGACAATGTACAGAAATTGAGATTTTTTTCTTTTATTTTATACGTATATTTTTATTATAAGCATAAAACTGTCAAGAAATACATTGATAGTAGTTTTTTTATTATTTAGTTTTTAAGTATTCATAATCAAAAAGAAATTTTAATTTCTTGATAAAAGAGTAACAGAAATAAATGTTTTTTTATCTTTTGTATAATTATAATTATATTCAGTAGATATACCACTGAAAAATATATTCAATCTAATAAATTATAATTTTGAATTTTATTTTTTATTGTTAGTTAAAACTACCAAATAGAATTTATTATAGTTTTAAAGGATTATTAAAAATTATCACCCCGATCGCCCCTACCTAAATGCAAGTGACCTAAATTTTCAATCGATCTTTTGATTTAGTTCTAGAACGCTATAAGTTTGTCAAAATGAGTTGAAATACATTTTTATCATGTTTCATGCAGTTTAAGACATAGAGTTTTCTCTTAGTCTCACTTAATATTTATTAACTTCGTCATATTCAATTTGAAACATCTCTTAACGAAGACACCAGATACTCGTTCGACAGTCATTTAGTGGTTGTTTAGGTTCCATATAACTTTCAACGACGCTCTTGGTTGGAATTCATTTTCCATACTTGATTAATGTCTCACACAAACATTGCAGTGCAGCTTCCGCACAACTGCGCCCTTCTGTGATCAAACGCCGCTTTTGAAAATCGTCCTTTTTGGATCCATCGCATTATTAATCAAAAGTTCTTTGAAAAAGAAATACTTTGATCAATATGGCTTGAAATTTTCCATAGATCGTCGATATTTTGAAGAATCTCCAAGAGTCCGTGACAGAGTCTTCTAACTACTGCTTCCGAGTATATATTTCCTCGATCATATATTGGAGCAGGTCTACGTAATCTACAGCATCAAATGACATTTCTCTACGTGTTTTCCATGATTCTGCTACCACTGGTAAGTCATTGTGGAAACCTGACGACTGTATCGAACACTTGTTTTAATTTAATTTTTTATTTCATACTTTATTTTTTTTACATCTAATTTAGTTTTTTTATAATTTAAAAAGATTCCAAATTATCACAAATAAAAAACCAATTGAACACATCAATTAAAGGTGTATTGTTGTCTTTTCAAAATATAGAAAATCAAATTATCGTTTGTTAAAATTGCAGTTGACGTAAAGAATTTTTATATGATGGAAATAATTTTCTGTTTAAATTATCTTCGTTATTTTTTCCTTACTAATAATTTTAATGTGAAATAATTTCGATTTTTAATCTATAAATAAATCATCAAAGAAAAGAATGTGACTGCCAAAGGCGCCAGAATAAATATGATTGCTTTTGGTCTAGAACAAAACTCCCAAGACAAAGAATTTGAATCTGTGTACTTTTTCTCTCGGATTTTGTAACGGATGACCGGTTAACTATTGAGTGCAGTATACTTGCTCATCCTAACCTTAACACTGACCATAACCCTTACCTAACCCTAAACCATCACTAACCCGGAAATATTAACTTGGGTCTCTATTTTTGGATTTCTATTATTTTTTTTGGCCAGAAGGATTGATTTTAAGGGGTTCTGTCGGGGGGGGGCTTATGTTCGGGAGGTTTGTCACGTTTCCCTGACTGGTTTGATAGTAAATGAAAAAACATACATAAATCTCATAAAAAGAAAAATGAAGAATTGAAAAAATGCTATAGAAAAACCGGGCAAGAGCCATTCGGAATTCGCTTCAGCATTTAAAGTTACCGAGCAATTTATTCAACAACATAAAAATTGATTCAGAAGCACGGAAATAGGGTCCAATCTCAAAAGGCCACTGAAAAACGTTTTGTCAACCATGACTTTACACGGGAAAATAAAAAAGTCGTTTTACTTCGAGTTGTGAATCTAGTCTCTTGAGAATTTAACATTACTGAATCAATGAATGATGTTTGAAAATGAGTTTTTCATTTATATTTTAAATTATTTAAAACAAGAATAATAACTATTTGATTTTCTTTCTGATTAAAGAACAGACATTTTACTTATTTACTCATCAACAAATAACAAATCCCTTTTTTATTATCAAGGTGCTGATCAACAGATTCCGTTTCCGTCCATCAAAGTCATCCGGCACGTTATGCGACAACACTTTGTACAATCTTCTGCCTTAACAAGTACTCCTTTTTCATGACCTAGAAATAAAGCCCAAAATTGAATTTAAAAGTTAAGAATTTAATAATAAAACTGACATTTACTGGCAAAAACTAATTCCATTCCAGAAGAAATAATCATCAAACATAAAAAGAACGTTAAAGCCATTTTCTAAAAATCAAATTAAATAAAAAATGAAAACAATAATAAATAATAATTAATATTCATTTAATTATATAAAAGAAATTAGATTAATTTAGATTACAATATTGTAGATTAAAGAGACTATTTTGTTTTAATGGTTTGTTTTAATAATAAATTAAAATTAAATTTTTACAAATAAAAATATTATATAATATTATTTTTTAAATTTTATTTTATGAAAAATAATTTTACGAAAATAAAAATATTTCCAATTCAATCTCACCATTTTTTTAGAATAAAATTGAATTTTATTGTTTGAATTGATTAAATAAGAATGTGTGAAGATCGCATTAATTCCAGACCGACAACGGTTATGTTAATCTCACGTTTACTTCATGATTAATAAATTGTTTGACTTAATTTAAGAATAATTTTTTTTATTATTTCTTTCATTATTTATTATTTTATTGCTTTTTTTCTATAACATCGTTGAATAAAATAAAAGAAAATGTGAAAGCATAAAAGCATATCTTCTGTTTATTAGATCATATAAAAATATTAATATCAGTTTGAGCATCTTTCGTTTGTTCTTATTTAGCGTTCTTTTATTATGTCTTTAATATTTTCGTTCTAAAAATGGTCTTTGTCTTATTGTCACTGAAATATCAAATATTGATCGCAGTGTAGATTGTGCAGCGCCGTTGTGACGCTCCACCGTCACGGCCATTCTTCTTTGCCTCAGGGAACTGTGGAAAAGAAAATTCTTTACTCCTTCTGGTTCCCACCGTGTGAATCCATTACCCGAGACGAACCCTACACTTAACAAACATACGCAGTCGATCGGTTAACACAAGGAATTGCGACATCTAATTTTCACATTTTTCTCGAATTCAAAGTAGTTCAGCAGGATCAAATCGTACCAGTAAAAGAGTTGTGAAGGAAATCAGTGTGAATGATCGCGCAAATAGCTTCTTCGATTTCGTCTTCTAATACCAAGAAATGAATTTTATTTTCAAGACTTAAATTTCCTTCCCATTCAATAAAATTGAACAATTAAAAATTCACCATTTCTTTATCACAACGAATTTTCAACTAACAAAGTTCTACCAATTATTACTTATTAACCAATTCTCAACTTTTGACAATAACAATATTTTTCATATAATTTATATACCGTAGATACTCGAATATACC
>MQRK01031862.1:0-10145 GCA_001938485.1 Girardia tigrina | reverse complement strand
ATATCTCATTCCTCAGTGATATAAATTTCTGATCTTCGAGAAAGAAAGACCAATACATCATAATTTTTGAGCACATTGTTAAAGCAAAACATAATTTACAAATGTAATAAAATTTGAGACATATTAAATGATTTACATATTTTTTTGTGGTACTGAATTAATGTATTTTTGCATTTTTTTATATTTAAGGAAACATTAAATTATATTTTTAGTTTTGATTGAAGAATGGTGAGGACTAATAAATATTTTCAATTTTTTAAAAAAATAAATAAATTTTTTTGTCATTTAAAAATGATAAATATTAATTTCTTTTAGAATTTTTATTTTTTTGTTATTCTTTGTGGGTTTTATCTATTTTCTGAATTTACAATAATTAGTGCCAGTAGAAAATGTTAGTTTCTATTAATTATTTTTTAAAGTTAATTTTATGAAAATGATGCAGGTCTCGAGGAAGGAGACTTGGTAATAACTAGTGAATGTGTGAAATGTTGTCGAAGATATTGTTTTAGAATAGTCGGTAAAAATGGAGTCTGTTGAGCTGGAAAGAAATCTTCCAACATTTCAATTAAATAAATAAAAGTTTGTCGTTTTTTCAACATTTACATCTTAAAGATTATTAACAATCATGGTGAAAGTAGGACAAAATGTGGAGAACTTTTACTATGTACTGAAATAACAAATTCGGAGTTCTAAACACGAAGAGACGAAGTATCGTTGATATAAAGTTTAAAGATGTGAAGCAAAACTTCATAGCACTGTTTCTGTAAGCACTAAAAATAATAAATATTTACTAATGATTGGTATCACTAAAACTTTAAAAAGTATATTTTATAAGGGCTAGTTTAACTAGAATTTGTGGAATCTACGTGTTCAAATCACATTTTACTCTGGTTTGTTTTTTAATAATGAGACTTCGACAAGTCTTTGTAGAACAGTAACTTATGGCACTTTTGAAATCAAACAAAATGCATTTATAAAAATGCCTTAAAAAGAATAATTTTACAATCTAAATAAAAATTGTATTAATTTATTTTCTAGAAATACCAATTTTAGATTTTATATTTATTAATAATGGTTTGTCTACCTATATATATGCGTGGTGCTGATATAAATTCCATAGACTCGAATAGAAAAAAGTCACACGAAAATAAAAATTTGTATTTAAAGTAAGCATACGAGATGGGTAAATGGGAAACTTACCTTTTCTATGTAATTACCTACTTCTATCAGGCCTTTCCATTGTCTAGTTTCAAGCAAAAACAGGCTATTTTCGAAGAATGTTGTGTTCTTTTCTTCTAAAACATTCTACACTAGACTCAGGAGATCTTCTTTGGACTCAATTCTTCACCCTCGCAGCTGTTTCTTCAAGTGATTAAACAAATAATAATCACTTAGAGCAAAGACAAGACTGTAGGGCGAAGGAAAAGTCAACTAAATACCCTTTTTTGGCAATTGTGTTCATCGTTCTGTGAGATGTGTCTAAATATGCGTTCTCATGCATGAGAAAGACGTTTTGGTTTCTTGGTTTACGTTGAAAATGTCTAACATCATTAAGAAGAGTGCAGTTGTAATGGAAGTCAATTATTTTCACGAGGTAAAGTTGTGTTTGACCATGCCCGTTGCATCCCCAAACACCCTGATCATGATACATTTTCGTTGAGATGTCCTCAAAAGGGAGCATTTTCAGTACCTTTTCCTCTGGAAATTCTCATTCATGTGACTCCTGCTTACTGTAGGGAATATAAGGACTTAATGGAGTCTCATCCTCCGTTGTAATATTCTTTAAAAATTTGCGTCCAAGAGCATCAAACAAAACCACGTGTTCTTGACATGCTTGTATTCGTTTTATTCACATATTGGCTGCCTGGAAGCGTTGGATTTCGACAATAATAAATTTAATAAACAAACATTGTTTTAATATTCATTAAAATTCAATATTTAAATTAACCCATGAATTCAAAGATCAGGAAAGTAGATTGCGAGTTTCGAAATACTCAAGATACTTGGACGTTCGATTATTTTTTATCGAGCAAAATGGAAATCCAACATGTCTTATTTACCTTGAAATGGTAGCTGGGAGTTAAGTGGCAAATAATTTTTTTACCTACCATTTTGAAAATTTAAAAAATACTAGAGAATCAAGGAGAGATGAAGTAGAGCAGCTTAAATCACAGTTTGAAAAGCAGACATCAATTTTTACGAAGAAAAAAAATGAATGTGAAGCTGATACCCGTGTAAGCTATGAAGTGTTAAGACTTTTCACTGAAAAATGAAACCCTTTACTGGTGGTGAATTAGTTAAACAATGTTTAATGACAGTGGTACATATTGTTTATCCCCAAAAATTTATTATTTTCTTCCATAATTCTATTTTCTTTGACTGTCACAAAATGCATTGAAGAAATGTTATCAGATGTTAAAAGTTGTTTAATGAAAGCCTGCAGCAAATTGTAATATTTTTCAAATGCAGAGGATGAGAGGTATTAAACAGACTTAAATGATACTGCTCTACTTACAGTATTTGTGCAAGGAGTGACTTCGAGTTTATATGTTTTTGAAGAATTTTTTCAGTTAATTCAATTTGAAAGATACCGTTATTGGAGCTGACATATTTGAAGTAGTAATTAATATTATATCCAAAATGAACTTAGCATCACAACTGATCGAGCGACGCCAATGATGGGAAATAAAAAGGCTGTGTTGCACTATTTACATGAACATATGGGAAGTCTGGGAATTCCATAAAAGTTGGTAAAAATTCATTGTATTATTCATTAAGAAGCCTTATGTGCCAAATCTTTGAAAGTTAAGAACGTAATGGACATTGTTGTGAAAGTTGTTAATCTAATCCTATCGCTTGGATTAAATCATCGCCAATTTAGGCAATTTTTGGTGGATACAGAGGCTGAATATGGAGACCTAGTATATTTTTCTAATGTTAGCTGGCTTAGTAGAGGTTCAATACTCAACAGAATATTAAAATTACATAATGAAATTGTGATTTTCCTTCAACACAAATCTGTGTATGCATCATATTTTCACGTTCCTGATTAGCTTGCATCTTTGGCGTTTGTTGTAGACATTGCGAGTCATTTAAATAACTTGAATTTACACTTGCAATGTAAAGTTCAATGTAGTAACCTAATACTGCTATATATAACTAGGGTGAACCCGTTTCGCCAGGTCTGGCGAATTTTAAACGAATCACTTTAATCATCGGTAACTTCCCACAGACAGAAATCGTAATTATGTTACAGTATTAATTATTTAAATATAATTAGCACATCTGGAAAAGCGGAAAGACTTCCGATCTGCCCCCACATAAATTTATAATTCATAATTAATTGCATGAATTATTAATAAATTAACTAAATAAATAAATTATTTTTATATTTGCGTCTTAAAACAATTTAAGCTATTGATTTTCTTCTTAATTTTTTTGGCGGGGGGGCAGATAAGAAGTCTCCGTTTTTCCAGAATTAAAAAAAATAATTAAATTATGCAATTCATTTTTCGATTTATTAAATGAATTAATACTTTTATTACCGAATTCACTAACTTCTACTTCTCTAATCGACGGCGCGGCAAGATTTTCGGACTCTTCTCGTCGAATAGGTCTGGGATCAATCGATTTATTATCCAAATTCATCATATTTCCTTCTTTTGGTTTCGTATTTTTGACATTGTTTTTTTGTATTTATGTTGACCTTTTTTATCGTTGAGTCATCGACTTCTCCTCGTCGGATCAGCGGCGGAGGCACATCGTTGGAATTGGCTCGTCACACAGATTCCGGATCAATCGGTTTTTTTTGTAAGCTCATCATATTTGAGTTTTTATAATTAAATTTGTTTTACTGAACTCCTGGAACTTCACACAGACAGATAGAATGACAGAAATCATACTTCTATTATAGTATTAATTATTTTTCCATTCTTTTTATTAACTTACTTTCTATATATATATCCATGGAATTTAGAAACCTGTTATTGAAGGCTTTTTACTCAATCAATTTTCTTCAAACTTTGCACACTTACTAACTTTCGATAACAATAAATGGTTATGAAAAAATTAAATCAAAAAATCTTTTTAAGATCCCAAAATTGGAAAAAACGGAAAATTCGAAGTTATCGAACAATATTAATTGCAAGATATCTACTTATAAATTATAAGTAGTTTATATTAATTTTAATGTGATTTTTAAATTAAAATTTTTTAAATTGGTTGAACAGTAAAGAACGGTAATATATTGAACAGTAAAAAGCTGCGTTTGTTTAAACACGTTAATTTGCTGTGATTGTTTAGGTTAATTTTAAAAAGTTTTAATTGCATTAAACTGTAAAAGGTTTTTTTAAATTAATTATAATTATTTATTAAGAATTATAGCATTTTTTATTTGTGTTTTTATTTCAGCAAAATGAAAAAAAAGAAAAATAACGGAGGAATTATCAATAAGTAAAAAAGTAGATCTGATAGAATACAGTAAAGAGAATACAATTAGAAATGTCGCAACCAAATTTAACGTCTCAATTGGTATAGTTGTTAATATTAAGAAGAGAAAAGATGAATATTTAAAATTATATGAACAAAACATACATGAGGAAAGAAAAAGAAAGCGACGACAATCAGAATATGAAAAAATTAATAACCTAACGTGGCAATGGTTTATGAAAGCAAGATCTAACAACACACCAATATCAGGACCCCATATTCAAGATGCATCTTTAGAGTTTGCAAAGCCAAAAAAATAGGAAAAACTTTAATGCTTCAAATGTTTGGTTAGAAAAGTTTATTAGATCACATTATGTCTCATTTAAAGCCTTAAGTGGGGAGTCATGTTCAGCAAATTTTAATGAGGCTACAATTTTTAAAGACTATATTTGAAAATCTTCAAAACTTACTCTCCAAGAGATATTTTTTAAGTAGATGGAATAGCACTGTATTATAAGGCCATGTCAGATAAATCATGGGTCGAGAAACAAAAGGAAAACAAAGGAACTAAAGTTATAAAAGAAAGAGTTACCTTATTACTTGCCGTTAATGTTGCCGGTGAAAAACTTGATCCTCTTGTAATTGGAAAAACTAAAGATCTAAGATGTTTAAAAAATGTCTCCCTAAGTAAATTAAACGTTGAATATACATCAAATAAAACTGCATGGATGACTTCAAAAATATTGGAATATTGGTTACAGAATATAAACAGAATATTTAAATTTGAAAATAGAAAAATGCTAAATATAGGAAGAGGTTGATGAAGAATATTATTTCAAATATAAATTTAGGAAATATGAATTATATTTCATTAATAACGATTCTCGATGTAGTTACTTGGATAAAACAATGTTGGGAGGAAGTAACATTCAGCACAATCGTAAATTGTTTTAGTCACGCTGGTTTTTTATTTAATCAAGTTGACATAGAAGTTCATAATAATAATAATAATAATCATTGATAACAGAGTGGGTGGCGCAGTGATGTGACTGTAGCGGATTGGTGACGGTGGCGACTCTATTGGCAGAGGGAAAGAACAAAATAATATCTCACCCGGAAAGAGAGGAAATAAAATAGAGTCATTTTTTGATTTTTAAGGTCATTAAATTTCATGCCATAATTATAACATTATTGATGAACTTATTAATGATGCGAAATCTGCTGCATTGGTTGATGAGCAGGTTTCAGCTGCAACTTATGTAACATTTGATGTTGACGATGAATGTATGGAAACTTTGATAGAAGAAGATCTAATAAATATTGTTATTGATGAAAATCAACTTGAAATAACGTTTGAAGATCAAAAAAAAATGATAAGAATGAAAATAAAAATAATGATATTATAATTAATGATATAACAGCCATGTCATATTTAAAGGATCTAAAGAAATTTGCCATTACATATGATGAAACAATGGTTAATGAGATATCTGTACTTGTAAAAAAGTTGAATAAATAAATTCATCAAAAGTCAAAATGCAAAAGACAATTGAAAATAACGGAATTTATTAAATAAAGCTTTGCAACAGCGTTAATAACTTTTTTAATTTTTTAATTTTACTTTTCACAATTTTTTATAATCCTGTTATGTAATAATATATACGTATTTATTCATAATTAAGTATAATTAATAACAAAAAAGAGTTTTATAATACAAATAGAAACTATGTTAATGATAAATATATATTTCTCCATATGTTGAACACTTTTCTTGTAAAAAATGATGTTCAATATAAGGTTTTGCAGTATTTTTGAATTAAAGTTATGTGTAGAATTTTTACAGGAAGCTAAAACTTTTTTAGAAGAATTGAAACTTTAGAAAATATTTCATAAAATTCTTTATTAGTATTATGACGTTTTCCTTAATTATGAATATGATATTCTTAGAAGGTTTCGATGCATTACAAAAGTTTAATTTTTTCTGTAGTCACTTTGATCCATAATTAAAATTAATCTGATAAATAAGGCTTTTTTAAAATGTTTATTTTTATAAAATTTTCTGTTTCTTTAAACAAATATATTAAATTAAACAAATATATTAATTTTAATTATTGCATTTTAATACATTATTAAAATTAAACTATATTTGTTTGATATTATGATTTAGGCATTATGGTTATGCCTACAATCTCTTCAAATAGTCTTGTTAATACTAAAACAAGGATAAGAAATTAAAACCTGACAATGTACAGAAATTGAGATTTTTTTCTTTTATTTTATACGTATATTTTTATTATAAGCATAAAACTGTCAAGAAATACATTGATAGTAGTTTTTTTATTATTTAGTTTTTAAGTATTCATAATCAAAAAGAAATTTTAATTTCTTGATAAAAGAGTAACAGAAATAAATGTTTTTTTATCTTTTGTATAATTATAATTATATTCAGTAGATATACCACTGAAAAATATATTCAATCTAATAAATTATAATTTTGAATTTTATTTTTTATTGTTAGTTAAAACTACCAAATAGAATTTATTATAGTTTTAAAGGATTATTAAAAATTATCACCCCGATCGCCCCTACCTAAATGCAAGTGACCTAAATTTTCAATCGATCTTTTGATTTAGTTCTAGAACGCTATAAGTTTGTCAAAATGAGTTGAAATACATTTTTATCATGTTTCATGCAGTTTAAGACATAGAGTTTTCTCTTAGTCTCACTTAATATTTATTAACTTCGTCATATTCAATTTGAAACATCTCTTAACGAAGACACCAGATACTCGTTCGACAGTCATTTAGTGGTTGTTTAGGTTCCATATAACTTTCAACGACGCTCTTGGTTGGAATTCATTTTCCATACTTGATTAATGTCTCACACAAACATTGCAGTGCAGCTTCCGCACAACTGCGCCCTTCTGTGATCAAACGCCGCTTTTGAAAATCGTCCTTTTTGGATCCATCGCATTATTAATCAAAAGTTCTTTGAAAAAGAAATACTTTGATCAATATGGCTTGAAATTTTCCATAGATCGTCGATATTTTGAAGAATCTCCAAGAGTCCGTGACAGAGTCTTCTAACTACTGCTTCCGAGTATATATTTCCTCGATCATATATTGGAGCAGGTCTACGTAATCTACAGCATCAAATGACATTTCTCTACGTGTTTTCCATGATTCTGCTACCACTGGTAAGTCATTGTGGAAACCTGACGACTGTATCGAACACTTGTTTTAATTTAATTTTTTATTTCATACTTTATTTTTTTTACATCTAATTTAGTTTTTTTATAATTTAAAAAGATTCCAAATTATCACAAATAAAAAACCAATTGAACACATCAATTAAAGGTGTATTGTTGTCTTTTCAAAATATAGAAAATCAAATTATCGTTTGTTAAAATTGCAGTTGACGTAAAGAATTTTTATATGATGGAAATAATTTTCTGTTTAAATTATCTTCGTTATTTTTTCCTTACTAATAATTTTAATGTGAAATAATTTCGATTTTTAATCTATAAATAAATCATCAAAGAAAAGAATGTGACTGCCAAAGGCGCCAGAATAAATATGATTGCTTTTGGTCTAGAACAAAACTCCCAAGACAAAGAATTTGAATCTGTGTACTTTTTCTCTCGGATTTTGTAACGGATGACCGGTTAACTATTGAGTGCAGTATACTTGCTCATCCTAACCTTAACACTGACCATAACCCTTACCTAACCCTAAACCATCACTAACCCGGAAATATTAACTTGGGTCTCTATTTTTGGATTTCTATTATTTTTTTTGGCCAGAAGGATTGATTTTAAGGGGTTCTGTCGGGGGGGGGCTTATGTTCGGGAGGTTTGTCACGTTTCCCTGACTGGTTTGATAGTAAATGAAAAAACATACATAAATCTCATAAAAAGAAAAATGAAGAATTGAAAAAATGCTATAGAAAAACCGGGCAAGAGCCATTCGGAATTCGCTTCAGCATTTAAAGTTACCGAGCAATTTATTCAACAACATAAAAATTGATTCAGAAGCACGGAAATAGGGTCCAATCTCAAAAGGCCACTGAAAAACGTTTTGTCAACCATGACTTTACACGGGAAAATAAAAAAGTCGTTTTACTTCGAGTTGTGAATCTAGTCTCTTGAGAATTTAACATTACTGAATCAATGAATGATGTTTGAAAATGAGTTTTTCATTTATATTTTAAATTATTTAAAACAAGAATAATAACTATTTGATTTTCTTTCTGATTAAAGAACAGACATTTTACTTATTTACTCATCAACAAATAACAAATCCCTTTTTTATTATCAAGGTGCTGATCAACAGATTCCGTTTCCGTCCATCAAAGTCATCCGGCACGTTATGCGACAACACTTTGTACAATCTTCTGCCTTAACAAGTACTCCTTTTTCATGACCTAGAAATAAAGCCCAAAATTGAATTTAAAAGTTAAGAATTTAATAATAAAACTGACATTTACTGGCAAAAACTAATTCCATTCCAGAAGAAATAATCATCAAACATAAAAAGAACGTTAAAGCCATTTTCTAAAAATCAAATTAAATAAAAAATGAAAACAATAATAAATAATAATTAATATTCATTTAATTATATAAAAGAAATTAGATTAATTTAGATTACAATATTGTAGATTAAAGAGACTATTTTGTTTTAATGGTTTGTTTTAATAATAAATTAAAATTAAATTTTTACAAATAAAAATATTATATAATATTATTTTTTAAATTTTATTTTATGAAAAATAATTTTACGAAAATAAAAATATTTCCAATTCAATCTCACCATTTTTTTAGAATAAAATTGAATTTTATTGTTTGAATTGATTAAATAAGAATGTGTGAAGATCGCATTAATTCCAGACCGACAACGGTTATGTTAATCTCACGTTTACTTCATGATTAATAAATTATTTGACTTAATTTTAGAATAATTTTTTTATTATTTATTTCATTATTTATTATTTTATTGCTTTTTTTCTCTAACATCTTTGAATAAAATAAAAGAAAATGTGAAAGCATAAAAGCATATCTTCTGTTTATTAGATCATATAAAATATTAATATCAGTTTGAGCATCTTTCGTTTGTTCTTATTTAGCGTTCTTTTATTATGTCTTTAATACTTTCGTTCTAAAAATGGTCTTTGACTTATTGTCACTGAAATATCAAATATTGATCGCAGTGTAGATTGTGCAGCGCCGTTGTGACGCTCCTCTGTCACGGCCATTCTTCTTTGCCTCAGGGAACTGTAGAAAAGAAAATTCTTTACTCCTTCTGGTTCCCACCGTGTGAATCCATTACCCGAGACGAACCCTACACTTAACAAACATACGCAGCCGATCGGTTAACACAAGGAATTGCGACATCTAATTTTCACATTTTTCTCGAATTCAAAGTAGTTCAGCAGGATCAAATCGTACCAGTAAAAGAGTTGTGAAGGAAATCAGTGTGAATGATCGCGCAAATAGCTTCTTCGATTTCGTCTTCTAATACCAAGAAATGAATTTTATTTTCAAGACTTAAATTTCCTTCCCATTCAATAAAATTGAACAATTAAAAATTCACCATTTCTTTATCACAACGAATTTTCAACTAACAAAGTTCTACCAATTATTACTTATTAACCAATTCTCAACTTTTGACAATAACAATATTTTTCATATAATTTATATACCGTAGATACTCGAATATACC
>MQRK01031683.1:0-10639 GCA_001938485.1 Girardia tigrina | reverse complement strand
GGTTATATCTCTTCTCCGGTCGACGTCACGATCTTACGGACTGGCTACAATTTTGAGTCTCGTCGAGACCTCTTACTGAAGGGTCAGTTGGCCTTTCTATGACTGCTGGATCACCCGGGGAGGTGGTTGTACTGTTTTGCCTAGTTTTTCTTTAATTATATATGTATTACTTAATATTATTTTCGTCTTTTTTCTTTCAGTGATTCTTGTTTTTATAGTATTTGTAAGGTATTTTCCTTTTAACTGGGGCCTAATCGATAGTATTGTTTAAGGGCTCAATCGATAGTATTGTTTAAGGGCTCAATCGATAGTATTGTTTAAGAGCTCAATCTAAAGCGGACCGTAACACTTTGTTATTCATATAATTAAGGATATATAAATTAATAATAAATTATTTATTTTTTAATAAATGGTTTTAAAAGTGTAATTTTACATTTAAGATTTTAATCTATTTTTTTAATTTAAATTTTTTATAAACCAATTTATAATCATGTGTTCTTAATCTTTAAAGCAGCAAAAAAGTTTTTCTGTGTCCTTATTTATAATCAAGTTCCTATAATCTTTAAAGATGTAAATTATGTAATTATTTCTTATTTTGATTTTTAATTTCAATAAACAAAATATTTTAAAAATACATAAATCAATTTGATTATTTTTTTTATAATTTTACATTTTAAATAACTACTTAACTTATGATTAATTTTTAATAACAATAAACTAGATATTATCAGAAATACGTAAAAAATAATTTAATTACAAGAATTTAAATAATTTTGAACCCTATACGAAAATCTTTAAATCTTTAACAATTTTTTTAATGTTTGGCCAAAATTGTACTTATAATAGGGAAATAATTTTCCAATTTTTGAGAAACGTCTATTTAATTATTATTTAAATATTATCAAATTATATCTATTCTGATTATATCTATAAAATTATATTCTTTTCTAACAAATTATGTATTATAAGATTTGTTTACTTAAACATTTTTAAACACATTTTTAATATAAGAATTTTTTGTAATTTTAAAGTGTCAAAAATTTAAACCATATTTTGTCATTAAAAAATGGACCAAGATTTTTTTTCTTTGGATGATAATGTACCAAAAATCAATAAAGCATAAAAATTATTCAAAAATGAGTAAAAATACTATTGATCTTGTTTTTTACCAGCGAATGAAACTAAACAGCTGAAAATTAAATATGATTCCGCAAAATCTTTAATTTCATAACTATTTTGCAAACCTTCCGAAATATTAAAATATCTCAAAATATCCATTGATTTGTGTAATATTTTTTTTCTAATTGTACATTTTTATTTGTTTTCTGATTTTAATTATAAAAAAATATTAATTAAATATTTTAATTTTAAACACTCATTTATATAAAAAATAAAATAAATTTATTATAAATAATATAAGACGTATTATAAAGTAATAAAGTAAAATTTAATTTTGAGGGAAATATTTAATTGAAATAAAATTAGAAGAAATATAAAGTTTAATATGTAATTTTTGAAACGAAAATAAACTGAACTATTTTTTGTAGCTTTTATTTGAAACGATTAAATTGAAGTAAATTAAAATGCAATTTTAATTTTCTTTTGAAAATGTAATTTCATCGAAATGTAATTGCGAAACGATTAATTTAGAATGTAAAATAAAATGGGAAATTGAATAAAGAACAAAATCAAATCTTTGTGACAAAATTTATAATTTACAATTTTAACGAAATACGAGTATAAAATTTAATTTTTATATTATTTAAATATTTTTACGACATTTTGCGTTGAGTTGTTCCATTACAGATGCCTTAGCCTGCCTTGACAATTTCATAGTTGCTTCCTTGTGCTGTCCGCAACTTTCATGCTCAGCAAACATTTAGGTGTCTTTCTTCCGATTGCAGAAGCCGTCATGTAGGAATACAAGCTTCTTGTGTTTTGAAAACGTTAACAAATGTTTATTTTCCGCTTGAGCACAAAAATAGCACGTCATTGTATCCGCGCTTGGGTCATAATCCAGCCACTTCCAAGTATCGAACCAGGACGATTGTGCAGATCGCTTCGAATATTTGTCTAGACAAATATGACATTAATTTCATGAAAATCACGTTTAGGAAAGATAAAGTCCTTTGGCTGATTGGGTACATCAGAACTAACTGTCTTAGATGTTTGTTGAGAACTGAGTTCAGGTACAGAATCCAATGCATCTTCAGCAATTACTACACAATTTACATCAGATGTAGTCTTCGTTAACCTCAACACTACAGTCTTGAGATAAGTCGGGCTCACACTTATTTCGCTTTAAGTTAGAAGCAACCCATAAATCTATCAGCCTTTTCTGTTTACTCATTCAATATGTTGTAATTTCGTGCAACTGATTTAGCAAATTACGTCATATGAGAAGTTCAAAAATACAAAATATTTTCTAGTGTGCATAAGAATGGATGTGAAGAGAAGAGTATGTATCTACTATTTACATGAGAGTATGTGTGACATGGAGTTATTTGGATATGTGACTCACATAATGTGAGTTACAATGAAGAGAGAAAAGAAAATGTTCTAGAATATTTATCGACGTGTTGGGCCTATTAGAAAATGAATAGCTGAATATCATTTTGAGAGTAGCTGAGTGGATGTCTAAATATTAGTGTGTAAATGAGAGGAGATGACATAGAGGTGGTAGGTGTCTACTGCGTGTAGACTTGACATGTGAATAATTTTTATTGTGTTTACTGTTTGAGATAGAAAGGATATAGATAAGAATGGTATTGTAGTTACTTGCATGCTTGTGAAACAGCTGGAACTTACTGGGGCCAAACATATACTTCACCCCTCTGTCACATAAAGTTACTGGGGCGGCCGCCCCTTCTCACCCGATATATGTCATATTTTCGCCTGAGTGGAATAAATAAACAAAATACCCAAAAAATAAGAAAACTATTTGGGTATTTAAAGAAGGGTATTCGATATTTAAATTCATTTTAACATGCATCTTATTTGTGTGTAAGAGGAGAGGAATAAATGTATTCTTATTATACATTAATGTTATCTTTACGTATGTACTGTGTCGATTACGTTGAAATAATAAAGAAGCCATGATTGTTTCATTAAAGATCTAGAGAAGATTTCTCAATGTGGAAAAATTTAGTCATTTTGATGGGTTTTACAATAACATATATTATTAGGAGATAATAGTTTCTAATGGAGGTATAAATCTTTCTTGTTAATCTAATTAAAGATTAAATTTAGTATACGTTTGAGTCTCAGTCGTAAATAGTGGCTAAAACCTCGATTTACTTAGTACTTTTACAGCACTCTTAACAGTTATACTTTGGAAAAATTATAATAATTTTATTATATAAACCATTTACAAATTAATTTTTTTTTATTTTCGAAATTTATGTAATTAAATTCATATAACCGAAACCTGCAGATATCCACGGAATATTTCACTACCAATCTGAAGAAGAAATGACTAAATTAGATATGGCTATTGAAATGGGGAAAATATTTTCGCTATCGACAGATCACATTGTTGCTGAAGATTTACCAAAAGAAACAGATTCAATCAAAAGACCCTATAAATCTGAGTTGAGTTGTAGTAAATTGAAAAAACTTAATTTGTATCACCAACCAATGCCATTTTCTATTGGCATAATGAACTCATTAAAAATATTTGTAAAATAATTTTAAATTTAATTAATTATTTCTTTTTTAAAAAGAAATAAAATTTTTGTGTCATAATAAAGTTTTTTTATTATCATCTATTTGTTATTCTTATGTTCTTTCTCCCGCTCTGTTCTTTATTTGAAGAATCTACAATTCAAAATACGAATTCTATTAACTTTTCACATAATGTTAAAGTTGAATCTGGCTATTTACCTATGGGTTCCTATGTGTTCAAACAGATTTTTGAAATTTTGCTTCCTTTTACCTCTTTACCGTATAAGAATTCGGTCTCACTGTGGGCATTCTGCCTCACTTTCAACTATATTATATAAAAAACATGAATATATTGCACTTTGCACAATTGTGAACTTATTGATTTTGCACACTTGCACTAAGCATACGCGGGCTGCACATGTGAAGTATTGATGAGCATATGTGCAGACGAGTGCAGTATTGATTTTTGCAATTTTTGTGTAATTTTGGTGGGTTTTCGATGATTTTGAGGTGTTTTTCATGGTTTTTAAGGTAACGGTGATGGTTTCTAAGGTGTTTTTGATTGTTTATAATTTTCCAATACTTTTCCTTTTGACAGAGCGGAGAAGGGAGATTTGGTTTCCCAATTAGTTTTAAGAACAATTTACGACTTTAATGTTGCCGATTAGAAACATAAATGAAATTCGGCTTTAATGAAGAAGCTGCGAGGGGACTCGGGGTTCCCCTAAGTAGAAAGGGGAATTTCCCCAATAATGTAAAATGAAAAAAGGGGGGCTAGGGGGAATTTCCTCATTAAATTATTTCATTTTAATGTTAACTAAAATTCTTACAACAGGAAATTTTTGATTAGGTTCGAAGTTTTGCAGATGAGTTTCTTTGAAAAAAATTATTTCTTTTGTTAAGGTAATATTTTAAAATTTATAAATTAGAATGTATTTATTTAAATTAATAAATATTAGTAAATAATTAAATTTTTTCATAAATGCAATATTTATGTTAAGAAAAGATAAAATTATATTTCTTATATAAATAAGATGAATAAAGGAAAAGAAAGAAAGAAATAATAAGAATAAATGAAAGAAAAAGAAGAACCTTTTATATTATATGTAAAATCTACATGTAAAAACTCCTATTGTACTTAAAACATGCATTGACATGATACATAACATCTACAGAATCAGCTAAAGTACCTGACCCTAGGCATCAACCATCAAAGGTACATTGGTTACCGTAACCATGATACATAACCTTTTAATATTATATATATGTTAGGGTTTCGAAAAATACATGTGAACACTTGATAAAATTTTATATAGGAAAAAATTTTAAATAATTCTTTTGGTAAAATTATTAATTTCAAATAAAATAATATTTTTTTAACAAAACTTGGAAGCAAAAATTATAAATATATTAGTCTTTGTTTTATTTTATCAATTTTCAAGGCTGATGAAAATTACTATATAAACAGCAACAAATTTAGTTTAGTTTGCCCAAAATATTTGCTGAAAAATTTACCTAACTAAAATTCTCGTAAAAGAAACAAGTAACGTGAAAACAACAATTTATTTTATTTTATTTTATTCTTTTAAAATATTTTTTTAAACCATAAGTATCCTGTATGGGAGAAAAAGGTTTATTTTAAAAAGTAAAATAACGTCCGTTTTGGGAGATTCACAGTCTTTACTGTAATCTGTTAACTTCCGCGAAATATAGATTTGTGTTTGCAGTCTGTCATCAAGAATTGAATTATTATTATTATTTCTGACTTGTTAATATTTGTTATTTGAAATAAAATTTCATAAAAGAATTTGTGTTCATTATTCATATATTTATGTTGGAAGTCCTTACTGAGTAATTGGAGTCAGATTAACGATTAAAGATTAAAGATTTAAGATTTGTGTTTAAAAAGTAAATAATTAAATTAAAGATAATTTTAATACCCAACATATATATACCAATCAGAAGCTTAAAAAATTTACAAAATGATTTTTTTAAAAAAATGATTTTTTTAAAAAATGATTTACAAAATACTTTTTTCCTTGTTCGATTAGATATTTTAAATGTTTAATTTTCGATATAGGTGTTGCACGATTTTTAATTTCTTGCATACTTTCGTCTAAATCTTGATCTGTTTTTAACTTTTCAAAATCAGTTCAATTCTCGAACTGCACTAATTACATTGTTTTTTTTCTTGGTATACTGGTTTCAATACTATTGTTTGGTTCATTCAATCTTGAAAGTGCATCTGCATTTGCATTGACTTTACCGGTATGATAACGAATTTGAATATTGTATTCTTGAAGTTTCAGTGCTCATCGAATTAATTTACTGGCAGAATCTCTGTGACTCATTAACCACTTAAAAGGGCTATGATCTGTGTAAAGAAAGATTTCTTTTCCATAAATATACTGTCGAAACTCATTAACTTCAAAAATAATATATAATGCTTCTTTTTCAATTGTGGTATACCTTTTCTCATGAGGTTTTAATGATCGACTCGCATACGCAACTACATGATCTTTTTCTCCATCTTTTTGTTGACCTAAGACTGCGCCAAGTACATTACCACTTGCATCAGTCATTCATATAAAAGTATCAGGACAACGTAAAATTGGTACATTAATTAACTTTTGTTTTAACGCTTCAAAAGAAATTTTTTGATCATTATTCCAAATAAATTTAATATTTTTTCTTAATAACATATTAAGAGGATTTGCAATGTGAGCAAATTTTTTTATAAATCGTCTCTAATATCCAGCAAGTCCCAAAAACTGTTGAAGTTCTTTAATATTTTTTGGTGGTGGAAAATCTCACTTTTTTGATATTATCAAAACTGGGTTTTAATTGATTTTTTGATATATGATGTCCTACATATACTACTTGTATTCTTCCAAAACTATATTTTGGTGGTTTAATTTTTAATCCAGCCATTGCTAATCTTTCCAATACAAGTTCGACATCTTTCATATGTTCTACAAAATTTTCTGAGAAAATAATAATATCATCGATATAGATTATAGCATGATTAATATCCATTAAAATATAATCTAACCCTCTTTGAAATAATGGAGGTGCTCCAGTTATGCCGATAGGTGGAACATTAAACTTGTATAATCCTTTGCCATCCGTAAATGCAGTTTTCATTTTATCTGCTTCTTTTATTCCAAATTGCCAATATCCACAATGTAGGTCAATTGTCGTAAACATTTCAGAATTTCCAATTTTATCATACATTGTATTAATTAATGGTAAAGGATAAGTGTCTTTTCTCGTCACTGTATTTAATTTTCTATAATCTACATAAAATCTTTGTGATCCATCTTTCTTTTTCACTAGCACAATAGGTGACGCTCATGGTAAGAAACTGGGTCGAATAAGATCAAATTTTAACATTCCTTTAATTTGTTTTTGAGTTTCTTCCTGTAACACATAAGGAATTTTGTAAGGTTTTTGTTTGATCGGAATTTCATCCAATAATGGTATTTCATGTTCAATAATATGCGTTCTTCCCAAATCATATTCATGTTTTGCGAATACTTTATCATATTTTCTAAGTAACAAAGTGAATTTTGCTTTCTGACTCTCTGTTAAATTTGGACTTGTTACAATAGGTGGATCATATCTTTTTACACTTGGCGGAATACTTTTTGAATTTTTATTTCCTGTACTAATGACGCAGCTCCAATTCTCGCTTGTGGTTGAATAGCTTTCGGTTTTACATCAAAATTAGCAAACCTGACTGGTATCCATTTTTGTGAAGCTGATACTATTTCGTTACACATTTTTACATCATATTTCTTCATAAACTCCTTATTTGGTTAAAAAAAAGTAGATCTCCTTTGCGTATTTGATCTACATGATCTGGCTTTTACGAGAAACTTAGCGAATTAATTGCGAAAAAATTTCTGTCTAATGAGGATGTTGAACTAGCTCAATGGACTAGCATACTAGATCAGAGCCATTGGACAGATAACATGAACAACCAGTTGACATTTGGAGAAGCGGAAATTGAGAAATTGTGTAGCAGGCTAAACTTAACGTAAGAGAAATCATTCATGGATTCCGTGATTATCTTACGGAAATAACATATTCTGAAAGAATTCTTCCTCTGATACATGCTCTTAATACGATTTCCACTTCTTCCAGTGAGTGTGAAATGGGATTCTCACAAATGAATTTAATAATCACCCCAACGAGAGCTTCGCATATGACAAAAACAGTCTCGACACTTATTTATCAGAATGGTTGGCCCTCTACTAACATATATTGATCCTACAAAGTACGTAGACTTTTGGCTGCAAACATTCATTTTATAAAACCAGATTAAATTTTTTATTAACAATATTCTTATCAGAGAAATAATAGAATAAATTAATTGAAAATTGATTAAAATTATCAATATTTAAGAAAATTATTCCTTCCAAATAACATTCATAATTAATAATGTTATTTTATTAATTTTTAAACTATCAAGAATTTTATTAAATAGAAATGATTAAATGGAATTTTTTTATACTTAGTATTTGTTAGTAAATTTTTAATTTTGAAAATGTTTTGTAAATATTTCAGATGGATCGATTCCCTATAAAAATTTTTGGTTTGAAAAATATTTGGTATAAAAAATCAAGTAGATAAGATTAAATTAATTCTTCAAATTACACAAGTAAGCAAATTAATCATTTAAATTACACATCTTGAAAGGCATTGTGCTAGCACATTAGAAATGTGCGGCACAATGTACACTATCGATTAGCACTTTAAAAGTATCGATTAGAATATCTGGGCACTGTGCAGTGATCGATTAGCACTTTTTTCTTCGGTTGCTAAGGAAAGGGTCTACTTTATTATTTCTTTACTATTTACTATTTCTTCCAATTTATGGAAAATGTGTGTATTAATAGGTCTCCTATTAAATTGACCGCCTCGTGATAGTGATCATGGATCTCCATCTCAATATCGAGACCAGAAAATTCCGTTAGGTGACGATGAGTATTAGAGTTCTCAGCCCTAAACATCGGTCCACTTGTGAAAACTCTCCATACGCGAAATAATAGCCATTTGTTTGTAAAGTTTTGGTGATTGAGCGAGGTATACCTCCTCAGAGAAATATTTAACGGGGAAAACATTGGAACATCCTTCCGATGCGGCAGAAATGATCGATGGTAGATCGATTTCCAAAAATTTGTTCTTTTCAAGATATTCACGGAACGCTTTTCGGAAATGGAAATGAAGAAAGAATTGGAAAGAACATCAAATAAATCGGAAAACAACGAAGTTGACGTTTCCATCGGTTTATATTGGGATAAGGTCATGTCAAGCAATTATAATCCGAAAGAACATTAACAGATATTAGTTTTATCAACGAAACATTAGTCAATACAACTGTCTCAATAAAGGGTTTCCTAAATCAAGTACGTAAGACAGGAAAATAATCCTTTATAATTTTATTTTTAATTAAACGAAATAGAATTTTTAAATACTAAACAATATTTTCGAATTTTAAATTTCATTTTTTAATAGTAGAAAATTAAAATATTAAAAATACATATACAAATACATTAAAATACATAAAATTAAATTTAACGTGGATGACTTACTACTTAAACTTTTACTTATGTCACTGTTAAAGAATGTTAACGCTTAGATGTATCTTTTGTAAAGAATAATAAAACTCTTTTAATCCTGGGGTACAAATAAAAAAAATAATTTAAAACACTTGAAATTTCTTTACAATGCGATATAATGTCTTTGTAAGTTAATTTTAAATAAAGGTTTACTACTTTTTTGAAAATTTGTTTTCTTTCTATGTGTTACACCCAGTGGCGTAGCAACTATTATTGGCGCCCGGGGCGGTCCTAAGATTTGCAACCCCCTAACCCTAACCCATTATTCGGAACCCTCAATTACTGTTTTTACTAAAAATTAAATAGAGTCTCAAAATATTTACTTTAATTTCATATTTTTCTTGCATTACTCTTATTCTAATACTAAAATTACCAAGTAACGATGTCATTTCAAAATTTAAAATTTTATTTACAATTTACAATCGAACTTTTTGTACTTTTATTTCTGCAAACTTATTGATAACAGTTTCAAAATTCATTTCAGGAAGCTCCCTCTCAATGGATAGGACTGCCAAGTCTGTAAGACTTGATTGGCTCATTGTAGATCGGAGATAGTTCTTAATGAGCTTTAATTTGGAAAACGAACGTTCGCAGCTGGCAACGCTAATAGCCCGGGTAAGAAAGATGCGCAGTAAAATCACAATATTAGAGACGGAATCTCCGAGGTGATATCTCTGTATGAAGCTCAAAAGTTCTAAAGGTCCGTTGATTCTGTTATTTCTCGAAGCTCGGACAAAATACTGCGGTCTTCTTTTTTCGGCTAAGATTTCTTCTTTCTCCACCTCGTCTTCTATTTCACCAAGTTGGCAATCGTAATTATCATCAAAGAGATTCGATGGTGCAATAACAGCATATTTGTTTACAAGATCATGAACTTGTTGAAATCTTGAATATATTTCTTCTATCAACCTGTCTACAACAGACAGCATTTCCCGTCTCAACTCAGCATCAAATGTCATCCCTCGTCATCCATTCTTTTCTTTTTTCGAATTCGACGCTCCATGCTTATCCCCATTTCAAATCAGAGCTTTTTGGATTCGTCCAATGCCCTGTCCACCATCTTTTCTCTATTCTCAAAAATGTAATTTCTCAGTGATATGTCACGACCCCATTGTTTACAACAGTTTTGATTGCTCAGAGCCCCCAGTGACTGTTACGGGTCAGCCACAACCCAGTCTTAATTTATTACTCAACTATAACTATATATTACTTATTCTACCATACATTATAGGGTCGGACGCCTCTTCTCGCTCGACATCTGCCTGGCAGTGCCGAGTCTGAAGGTCCTGCGGGTTCGGATAAAGATAGGATGGGCTAAAGTAGGGGAAAAATGGGCATTCTCCCCACATGAC
>MQRK01031655.1:0-18526 GCA_001938485.1 Girardia tigrina | reverse complement strand
GTAAAGTCGTCCGCGGTAAAGTCGTCCGCGGTAAAGTCGCCCGCGGTAAAGTCGTCCGCGGTAAAGTCGCCCGCGGTAAAGTCGTCCGCGGTAAAGTCGTCCGCGGTAAAGTCGCCGCGGTAAAGTCGCCTCACCCTTCATTAGTTAACATCATCCTTGATTGATTTTTTGTATCTTTCTATTTCTAATTGTTTAAACAAATAATAATTATTACGTGTATTTTTTACTCTAAATAAATTCCAAAATATAGAGTTGAGATACTTCTAAATATTTATAAAATAAGTTAAATTAAGATTTTACACCTTTACGTGTCATAAGCGAGTTACCTTGCTTTGCGTTTTCGTGAGCGCCACGCCACTAATACAAAAGAAGCGAGTTAATTCGCTGTATGAAACTGACACAATAGACTTTTTCAGGTCTCTCATTTTGTGTAAGCCTTGAGTTAATATCTTTCAATTGCGCTAATAATTACAAATCATCAAAAAGATTAAATAAAAAAACAAGTTCAACGCGAAGCAAAGCTCTCATTAATTCGACAATTGACCATTCAAACATTGACAATTTGTGCAGTAAAAATATATTTCTATAGTTCCAAGATATGTCACTTTACCTTTAAGATATTTAATGCAATTTAATATTTAATGCAATTTAATATCTTAAACGTAAAGTGATATATCTTGGAATTATAGAAATACATTTTGACTGCACAAATTGTCAATGTTTGAATGGTCAATTGTCGAATTAACGAGAGCTTTGTTTCGTGTTGAACTTGTTTTTTTTATTTAATCTTTTTGATGATTTGTAATTTGTGAGGAATATTTTAAATTTGGTTGAGCCAGTTTTCGAGCTGGTTTTTTGTACAAAGAAGTCCCAAATCTTGTTCTTTTCGTACACTTGATATTTCTATCGGAAATTGTTGGAATATTCACAATCCTCTTTTATTTCTTCATCTTAGATATTTTTCTTGACATTAAAGGTACTAGTTGTGGTGGATAATCTGTAAAAGGTTCGTCAAAAGTATAATTTACTTAATTTATAGAGAGAAGGTTATTTCAAGGAGCAAGGTTAAAGTCATTAAAAAAATCAATCGAACCTATTCGTTCTCTCAAAAAAATCTTATTTAGTTTATAATACATTTAAAAATAAGTGTCTCTAAGAATCTGGAAACCCTGTATAAACAGGAATATTGAGTTTTAATTTATCTTAATTCTTTATTGTTATTACCAATAAATAAATAGTTTTAAAATTTTAATTTTATTTTATTACTAATCATTATAAAATGTTATTGAATATTTATAAAATTTTTCTATAAATATATTTTTATTCAAAAAAAATCTAATTTCATTTAAAAAATGTATTAAAAATAAAATGTCAAAAACTTCACTTCTGTAATATTTTATTATATGTACAGATAATAATATAATTAATAATTTATTTCTTAAATAGATTAAAACGGTATTTTTCAATTTAATGAATGGACTCAAATTGGTCGCCACAACATAATGAAAAAATAAAACATATTTCATGAAAAAATACGAATTTCTGTTTTTAATTCAACTCAAGTATAAATAAAATATTTTTGAATAATTTTTTATTATAATCGAACATTTGCATAAACAAAATTTGAGAGATAATTGAAAATTAAATTTAAGAGAAATTCAATAAAATCCTCATAAAATATTTTAAACAGTTGAATTTGAACAATTATTTGTGGTAAGAAATAAATAAAATATGTGAAATTTCTTATTCTTTCTTACAACTAATTATATATATTAGGGTGTCCATTATTTTTAAATATTAAACATGGTTTGTTTAACTTCTTCATTGAAGATTCCCGATACCAAATACATTTGGAGTAAAATACAGAAAATGCAAAACAATATCAAGATTTATTGTTAAAATAAACTGAATGTCATCTGTCTCCGCTAAATCTCAGGACGGTTGTGACTATAATTTCCGGAAACCTTTCTATGTTCGTACTTACAAGTGCTGTGTAAGAGAGAGTACTGTTTAAAAGAGGAAATGAAACGGGTATGGTGCCTAGAGACGACTGCAGAGGAGGGCCAGAAACTTGCTGAGAGCATGCCACGCCGAATCGAAGCTGTTATCCGAAACAAAGGTACCCAACCAAATATTGAACTCGATTGGCTTAAACTATGATCCTTTAACCCATTTTATCAATTCCTGTTACTATTTTATTCATTTTATCCTGATTAACTTTTAGCTTGATATTTTATCGTTTGTAAATAAAAGTGTATCATTCAATGATTTCTCTCTTTTGATTGAAATTAAAAAATCCTGGTATTAATTCTTTACTTAAAATAGATAAAATATACGTTTATAAGGTTGTATTAAAAAATTGGGTTGAAAAACTGTTTTTGGTAATATATTTTCACTAAAAATCGCTAAAAAGTGCACTGTCAAAAGACTTTTTTCCAGCACTGTATGTCCCATTTACAATGTTTTCTATGTCCAGCAATATTACTTCCACTTTCCTTATGGTTGAGTTTATGGATGCTCTTACAGAGATGACGTAAAGTCTCTCCAATGTAAGTGACATGACATTCATTACATGTATTGGTAAACGAGATCCGAACTCAATCCCAATTGTGTTGGAGATTTATTGCTAAACATACCTTCAATTTTTTGGGCAAGGGAAATTGTTTTTCAATTTATTTTATTATCTACTGCTTTTAAAATAGATTTTTAAATTGTTTTGAAACCTTCTGAATAAGGTGCAAGACTTTTATCAAATCTCTTATATGTTGAGGAAATGGCCCATGAACAAAAAATACCTTTGATAATATTTTTACGATATTTAGATTCACATAATCATTTTGGGGTTGTATATAACCCCGTAACAGTTTTCTTTCTGTAAATTTCAGTCTCATAAGAAACTGTTTTCCCTTCTTTATTAATAAAAATAAAATTATTTAAAATCAAAGTTATTAGATTTAAAGTAAAATTTTTAATTTTTCATTAAAATTTCTCTATCACTACCACCGTCCGTGCTTCGTGGCAACCTTAAGATCGGGCGGAAAAACTACTTTAATGAATAGCATCTATATCTGATCCTTGTACAAGCCAAGTAGTCTGGATTTCTAACCTAAATTTGTGAATTTAGTTGAAGATTTTATAAAAAAGTAATATATTATGGTAAATTATAAATAATGGTTCAATATTATCAAATTAACCACATGCATATCGTTGGCAGCATTGCGGATATGTTATGTACGTTTCTTTAAAACAATCTATATTTTGAAAATAAATTTTAAGAAATATTGAGCAAACTTAATTCTTTAATAAGCGATTAAATAAATTTAGATTTATCTCATTGTTTTTCATTGTGATAAAAATTATATTCAATTATTTCATTCACAATACTGTAAAAAACTTTATCTTGTTTACTTTTATTAATAAATTTTTATATAAAGTGAAAATGATATTGTTGATTGATTTGTATTTGCTTGAATACACCGAAATCGATGTTAGTTTTTAATTTGAAAGAAATTATTCTTGGTGATGCTCGCAGTCTTGTTGCTACAAGCTTGGGAGTGAAGAACACCAAGATTGGGACATAAATCAGGAAGTTAGCAATTAAGTTTTATTTATTTTCACAAAAGTCAAAAACTCAATTTTAAGTAACAAAAAAGATTGTGGTGTGCAAAACGATAGTACAATAGTATAATGGTTCCAATATTTCTGGTCAGAGATTTTCTTTGACATGATATGTAAAGAAAATGATTACTGTTGCGGTAGCGCAGTGGAAGCGCGTTAATTTGTCCAATATATAGATTTAGAAGTCATTAGGCGTCACGAAATAAGTTTTTATTTAGATAATATTTATCAAAAATGTAATTAAATTATTATATTGTTTAACATCAGAAATACAGTCAGACATTTCATTTGAGATCATCTATTTTCTTTTTATTCTTTCTTTTTCATATTTTTTGTGTTTTTAATATAATTATGTATATTTTTTATTTGTCTCAATTTATGATTGTAATTTACTAATGTTAGGATATTTCTAAAGACTCCGAGAGTAACCTCAATCCTTCTCAGTGCCAAGTTATGGATATATGTTTAGATGCCATTAAGAATTACTTTCATGCTGGTGGGAATGGTTTAAAGAACAGTTACCTTGAACGAAGCAATGAACTTCAATCTTTGCGTCACGCTCTGTATCTTTATTCTCAAACAACTGATTTACTTATTAAGAATTTCATTTCATCCCAGTGTTCTCAAGGTACATTTGTTAATAATATATTAAATACCACTTCATAGAAAAAGTACATACACATTTATTCTCATTTATTTTGTAATAGATGCCCATACCAACGAAGACAATGTAGGGGAAGTGTCAATCAAAGTGGAATTGTTTCGCCATCCCAGCACGGGAGAGCATAAAATTACAACAACAAGTGATTTATTCATCAATTTATTTATTAAAAATATCTTTTATTTCGTGTCATTAGCGACAATATTGCATCTAAATCTGAGACTTTAAAAAAAAGATATATAGAAAGTATAAAACTTGAATAAACAATCCACTGACAGTTTATTGTTCAATTTATCCCGGGATTTGCATGAGAAAATATTGAACAACTTTCAGTTTATTTCCCTGAAATTAAAAATAAATATTTTTTAAATGCCTTTAAACAACCAAACTATTTGAAATGAGTTTACAGCGACATTTATTAAACATACATTTCAATTAAGTTAACTAGATAAAACGTTATCACAAAATCGAAAATTTTATTTTAATGATCAATTTCGGTGGATTGTCGTTCTAGTTAATTGAAAATGATTATTACTCAAAGACTTCATTGACATTTGTGGCGGGATATCAGACCGGCATTCCGTCGAAATGCTTCCCTATAATGAAATTAGATATACTCTAATCGATTACTGAAATACAAAGTGAATTACAGCGGGTTGCCAAACTATTATTTACACTTAACTTTTTTTGAAATTTTAACTTTACATGAATTTTTTGAGTAAACAATTAATTTTAAGTCTTGTCATTGTTTTTTATTTATTAAAGTGTTTGCTTAGAAATATGAAAGATATCTACAAAATAAAAAATATTACAAAGATTGTCTTAAAAGTGATTTGAAGGCGTTTGATACAAATTTATTTTAAATACTAACACTTTGTAATGTCGTTCTTTTCTCGAATTACGACTTCTAGGTGTCTTGGCATATTTTATATGCACACTTGAGCAGTATCTATTTAATTGCACCTGTTAGGCGAAATTGTATGGTGCCACACTCTGTCAATGGCTTCTATTAGTTGTTGCTTGATTGTTATCACTTGTTTAGCTACTATCCTTTTCATAGGTTTTATTAAGAATGACTTTTAATATTATTATTACAACATGTTTGATTGCCCTCAGTACACTCTTTGTCAAAGCTTTTGTAAGATTAAATCAGTCTATTAATTAATGACTTTAATCCTATTATCTGAACAAATAGAAAATTAAATAATTTTTTAAAATATTTACAAAAATTTTATTGGTTAAAAATTAAAATGATTATTAATCATTTTAAAAATATTAAGTCAATTTATTTATTTAAAAATTGTAAATAAAATTAATTAACTTATTTAAAATTTTACAATTATTTTAAATTAGAAATAAATTTAAACATTACATGTTTTAGATAATAAGAATTAAAATATTTATCATCCATCTGAGTAAGTGAGAAACAATTACAAGTTAACATACAGCATTCAAACACAAAATATCAGACATTCGAAATATTCCTCACAGGGTTCATATCTGACTTTCTGACAAGCTGGTTAATCGTGCAGGAAAATATACTCTTCCTCATTTGGTAACCATTCTTCCATCTGAAGAAGAGGAAAAGTTTCCAGCACTCGCTGGTATTGGTCCTTTCTCATTGTCCCTTCACAATATGCAGAGATCATAAACCTATGATTGAGGTCACATACAAAGCCATGACACTAACGAGATTTTTTACCTTTTCCTCAATGCATTTCTGTAGGAGCTGTGTCCTGGGTGCTGTCGTACGAAACAGTTTTTGTCCACCATAATTTTAAAAGTTGATTCGTTTGGAGAAACAGATCTATAAAATGATACCATAGTAGATAAATATCATTTCTCTATTAAAATGTCACTTAAACGACTCCACTCATCACTATTCATATACTAGTTCTTTCTAGTCCATTTAGGTCTCTTTTTTTCAATTGTCTGAGTCAGGTGTGGTTTTTTAAGCAGCTTGTCTTTAGCCAAACGTATCTGAACTGTCCTTTTTCAAACTTTAATTCCCTCGTATTTATCATCGTGGTCAGGCAATCTACACTCTATTGACAATTATTGAGACACGTATTCCTGATTTTATGGTCAATGTGAGGAGTTTTCACCCTTTTCCTGTCGCATTTTGCCACTCAAGCAGCTTCCAGAGGCTTGAATTGATTGATTTTTGCTTTTATTTTACTAATTAGTGACTTTGAAACGCCTGTAGCCTCACTATTTCTCTCTGTCTATATTTGATATTCAATAACAAAGTTTTGATTTCTATTAACTTTGACGGAGATGAAACGGAATACTTACCCACACTGAAAAGAAAACAAATTTTAATAATATCATAAAATACAAACAAAATAAATTGTTTTTAGAATGATTTTAAATAAAAATTTACTTTTATACGTTAGATATGGTATATTAAAAATTTCAGGTTTATTTAAGTTATAGTTATTAAAATGTTTTTAAAAACGGATTATTAAATTTTTCATACAAAATCATTATTACCAAAATTTAACTAACATGATTTTGAGAAGTATTTGTGACGTCAATATCAGAATTCATTTTACTCAAATTATCTCTTTATTATAAAATTAATAAGTAATCCGCTGATCTCTATTTTCAATTAATTTTTCATATTTTTATAATTTTAATTAAGTCAAAACAACATTCAACTTTTTAAAATTTTAAAACAAAAATAGTTATCAAAATGATTTTACATTTATTAAAAATTTTTAAAAAAATATTTAATGTTTAAATATGTTTTTTTTATTTTAACCTTTTTATCCTGTTTTTATAATTTTGTTTTTCAACTGAAATCTTATATGCTGTTTTTTTTAATTTTGCGTTGTTTTTTTTTAAACCATTTTTATTATTTTAGAAATTTTGAAAATGCGTTATATTTAATATTCAATCTTGTGTATTTTAAATATTTAATCTTTTAATCGTATCATTAAATTAATTCAAACTTAGAAAATATATTTTTAAAAATATTAATAAATTTTTTAAAAAAGAATGTGATCGCAGAGCGGCAGGTTGAGCGTAATCGCAGTTCTCTGGTTCTCGGAGACAGTGTTGCAGTGTCGGAAAATTAAAAAACGATACACCTAACCTGGATCTGGCGTCCAGTAGCGGCGACCACCGATATTCAGCCCCCATCCGCGCCGTCCGAATTCCAATACTTTTGCGTGGAAGCACTTCTTGATATCGACGTCTCGCAGGATTCAACTCATCATTCGTTGGGTGTCGAAAGTCTTTCAAAAATTTGATATAATTAGATCTTTCATTTCCAATTTTTATTTTGAATCACCAATCAGAATTTCTGGTCCTAATGAGGACCGATTCACGTTCTCTCCAATAATTAAATTCTAAGGAAAAATCATAAATTTTCATAATTATTTTATTGATTCTTTCAATTTTTCTTTTCGAACTTCAAATATCAATTTTAATTTCTCTCGAATTCAATTAAAAAAGAAAACCAAATTTGTCTGAGCGTTTTATTGCTTCAAAAACAAATAAATAATTCAATTTAACTGCAACCAATTTTCATGAACGGTAAAACAAACCATTTTTTCTTTTTCAAAAAAACTAGTTAAATCTCCAGGTTTCACTTCAGGATTCATAATATCAACAAGTAGAATTTATTTAATATTTACAATCTTTTTAGAATACTTAAACAAATTAATAATTACAACTAAACTAATTTCATTTTTTTCTTTAACAAAACAAAATAAAATAAGATTAGTCGAAACAAATAATTTTACAAAGCCGAAAACTCGATGATTAAATACAACTTTGCATAATTTAATAAAATTAATTCGTTCTCAGTTCGATCGACTACGCAACAGAAGTACCAACTCGCATATTTTTTTGCTTTTTTAAAAACAATTTTCATGTCTTTCCATTCGTGAAACGAACACATTTTTGATTTTCTAATGAGTATTTGCGCAATTAAATTACGTACGATTTTCTTTCTTTTTCTTATCCGGATACGATGTATGCCGTTTTGTCGACGTAATTTTCTTGGTCTTCCAACGGCTCGTATGAGGACTGAATTCAAGCTCTACCACCGGATTAAACCGAATCCCCAAACGGAATGTTTTTTAATGATTTCTTTTATTAAAGAATGTTTTTTTAAATTCAAAGTAATTTTTAAAATTTTCAATTTGATTTTAAATCAAAATAATCTTTTTAAAACTATTTAAATTTTGATCAGCGCACCAAAAATTAATTACCTCCTCATAATGGTAAAACTCATTATTCAGACATATGAATCAGTCTGATATACGTCTGACAATTGTCAAAAACAATTACAATTATACCATCGTAAAAGTCATCAAAATAAATTAAATCGAAACCAATGAGTTTCAAGAAATTCATTTAAAGCTTAAAATACCTTTAAAAAATAAGTGTTCATAATAATTTTGCAACCCACTGTCATGAGAACAAACCAAAACATTTTTTCTAAATAATTAATTAAAAATATATATTAAAAATTTTTATTGAGAAGAATGTTTTAGATAAGATTTTTTCTAAATAATTTTAAAGTTAAAATCTTTTAAAAATTAAAAGTTATTTCAAAATTTAAATTAAATTAAAGAATAACTCGAAAATTTAAAAACGGATTAAAATCAAATAATATAACTCTAACATTAATTTAATATTTAAATGTATGGCTAAATAACGAAAGTAAAACATTATGTACAGAAGATTTTAAAATGGTGATTAAAATACGATAAATTAGTAAAAATATTAGGAGTTTAAATTTTATGAAAGTCGTTAATAAAGTCGCAGATCTATAATATAAAAATTTGTAAAGAATAACTTATAAATATTTATAATTTAATGAAAATTTATATATTGATATTTATATTTAACAATTTTGATGTCTGATTGATGCAAAATAAGAAAACATCGTTCCTCATAAATTTGTTTGAAAATAGTTAATTGTAATAGAAATAAATATTTTGTGTTATGAACTCTATCGTTGATCACGAACCCAACATTAGGAATAACACCGACTGAAGAGTTAAGAATTTTATTAGATAATTTCATTGTAAAAGTATTAAAAAGGTTTAATGTGACAAACAATTAATACATAACACATGTATATGAAATATATTTATTAAAAAGATAAGTAATTAGACAAAATACAAAAAGTCGGATAGAACTTTTGTTTCACTCATATAATTTGTAATTTATTTCTCATGAAAAATTCTTCTTATTAATAGATAAAATTATATTTTGACAATTCTAAAATGATTAAAGTTAAAATACTTAAATAAAGCTTAATTTTTAATCTTGTGCAATTTAGTTTTATGAAGTCTCTAGAAGATCTTGTCGACATTTTAAAATAAGAAAATATGGAAGAGTACTTTTATCGGGTTTAGAACACTTCAGAGTACTTATAGAAATACAGGTAGTATCAAGATTATTTCGATCACCTTCAAAGTACAAAGTTTCCTTTCAAATAAATCGAGAAAGCTTTGTCGATTGCCATCTGATATTGTATATAAACGTTATTGTCAAAAGTGGAAAGATAAAGCGTCATCTCTAAACCAGAAATAGTGATCCTATTCTCCAAAATGTTTAAATAAAGTTATTTATCAAACTCGTTAAAATAGTCCCCATAAGACTCATTATGTTAATTTGATACAAATTGATAATTCCGTGTTTTTGAATTTTTTGTTTATACATGTGTGGATTTGATTAATTATTTGATATTATATTTTTAAAGACACACTTATTTGCATGAACGGAAAATTATCAACATTGAAACGCCTATAGCCTCACTATTTCTCTCTGGCTATATCTGATATTCAATAACAAAGTTTGATTTCCCTTAACTTTGACGGAGATGTAACGGAATACTTATATTATATATAATTTTTATATATTAGAATTTTATTATATCAAATCCCTTTATAATTCTGACCAGAACCTCCTCAAGACAATTCAATTGAAGTTATGAATGACCATCACTGATAATTTCCATCATTTATCAGTTGCTGATTGCTTGAATTTTTTATATAATGAATACGTATAAATAATAATATTAAAAAGAAATAATTAAATAAAAGAAAAATAAAAATTTTAATTAAATATTTTAAATATTAATTGTTGATATTTAAATCGTAAAACTTTTCTCAAGAAAAGAATTACTGTTGTTCTTACTTTTTGAAAAGAAATATATTTTTGATATCAAAAGCTTATTGAATTCAATTTCTGATTTTGTATGACATCAAGTTAATGTCTTCGTTTGACGGAAATATTAGAAGAAAATCATTTGATTCTTTTGAATATTTTTTCTATGATTGCAGTAAAAAACTGTCTACTGAAGCAATGACGATGTTAAAAAAACCACATGCGTGAATTACCGAGCGAAACCTTCAAAAAAATTCGTCCATGATGTGATGTAAAACATTAAAATATAAAATGAAATTATTTGTAATTATATTATCTCGTTTAATATATTATCTCGTTTTTAAAATTTTACTTTTGTGATCAAACAAACATTAAACTTATATAATTTTCCTTTAAATTTCACATAGAAGAATTTCTTTGGAAGACTTTTTGATTTGTAATTTGAAAAAATATTAAATTATTTTGCTAGTAAAATATAAAGTAGATACGAGTATTTCTGTGGACTTGCTTTATAGACTGATAACTTATGCAAACATTCATTAACTATGTATACAATTTTCAACAATTTTAAGTCTTTTTATTTAAAATTTCTATAAATTATATTTGTAATTGATTGTTTAAAATATCTTTAAGTTTTGGCTCTTCGGAAACTTAACTGGCAAACGACTGCTGTATTTAGACCCTTTGTGGAGATTTTTCTACTCGGTCCAAATATTGTGAATAAAAAAAGAAAATTCGCCACCAAAAGCAAGTCCAATACATGGAATCCTGAATACAACGAATCGTTTTCTTTGTAAGACAAATATATATATATATATATATATATATATATATATATATATATATATATATGTGTGTGTATATATATTGGTATTGCATTTTATTATAAAATATCTTGATAAGTTTCAAATTTTAATACAAAATATTGATAAAGAATGACTTCAACGCAAAATTTATTTTAACAATTTTAGCATTGTATGATCCCTAAAAGTATTAATATATTTGACATTTTCGAAATGTTTTTTTAACATTTTCCAAACTGAATGAGTCCTTGATAATTAAACGATAATTGTAATTTTACAAAATATTGATTCAGTATTTTCAATTGATTATAGGGGGCATCGTCTTATTTTGTAATATATATATATATATATATATATATATATATTATATTATACTTTTCAATTAATTCAAATGACAACCGAGTTAATATAATAAAAAACAGTCATTTTTTGAAATATTTGTTTAACAAAACTAGTTTCACCATATTGACATCTTCAGTTGACTGATTGAAATTTCAGATTTTACCTTTTTATATGGTGGTACACTGTTATGCAACATTACTCATACATATGGACCACATTGTCCCAGCCAACGTTATGGAAACGCTTTATCCAGAAATTGTCCCACAATCAGTGAATAATGGGCAGGTGCTCCATCTTTCTGTAACATAGCTTTCCGTTTGCATGTTCTTGATAACGATGGCATAAAGCAACTTTTAACATATCCAGGTAAAGCGCCGCTGTTATGTTTCCTTCAATAAAAAAGGGCTCCTAAACATGATCTATCGATTGAATTAACTTTTCACATATAACACGTCTAAGAGCGCAATCTTTTTCATACAAAAGTTGCGTGGCTTGAATTCAGTAGAGGAACATTTTAAGTCGTTTCGTAATACTTTTTGAACAGTTCCATAAGAGCAATTCAGAGTTGACAACGATTTCCTGATAGAAGACTGGGGTTCTTGCTTAAAATGTTCTGCTATATCATTTTTCTTTTCTATATCATCATCAATTGGTGGTCTTCCAGATTTTAGGGCATTTAAAACGCTTCCTGTTTCATCAAACTTTTTGAAGATGCGTCTAACACTTTTTTCGGTTGGAATATTTTTCCATTTAAGTCGTTGAAGTTCTCTTCTTACTAAAGTCACTGACTCATGCTTCGCAAAGAAAATAACAATTTTTACACGCTGATTTACATCCATTTTGAATCTTACACTTAAAACAATAACAACAATTAATATATTTAAACAAAATGTACTTTTAATTAAATTTTAAAGAATAAGCTTCAAGATGCCTTTATAGTTAAAAGGAAATACAATATAATTCAAAAGTTATTGCAGTTTAAAACCCGGTAGTTACTTTATGATCACCCTGTAGTTTTTTTTTAAATTTTTATTACAAGTCACAGTATTTATTTATTTACATAATTATTCCGATTTCAACTAATCAATACTACCCATTTCATTTCTCAGGTTTAAGCTCAAAAAACATTTTTAAAAAGTCAACTTATTTCATTTAAAATAAAAAAGCTTTTAAATGAAATTAATAATTCCATTTATTGATAGTTCTCTAATATATTAATTGATAAATAAATGAAATATAAACAGATTTTGCAAATTAAAGAAAACTATGATAAAATAAGTCTCTCTATAATCCCGGAAATTTAGATTTTCTTCTTGAGTAAATGTTTTGCACATATATATTTTACATAATGAATTGCATAAACTCACTCTGTCGTCTTTCCCGTTGAAAGCTTTTAGATTTGAAATTTAAAAGTTTAATTCAATTAAGCATTTTTTGTTAAATAATTAATTTTTTCTAAATTTCATTTTAAAAATATTAAATGAAAAAGCAATAATTGAACATATATTTAAATGGTTTTTTATGGTTACACGTACACATTTATATACATGACTTGTTAAAATAATGTTGCAGTGTCTATCTTCAAATTATTCAAAGCCAGGTGTAAAATTGTTAAGTTCTAAGCTAAGAAAAACTTGAAGCTTTTGCCCCAATTAGCTTCATGTTTGAAAAAAAAATATTTATTTGTTTAAAATTCATGAGTGCCTACTGACGTATGCTTTGCAAAACTTTTTCAGAGCATCCTCTCATGAAAAAAGTGTTATTGTATACAGTTTGTCCGTGTATGAATATATATAAGGACAATTTATGTCTGCAAAAAACAAAGGAATATCGCTAAATCAGATCAAAAAGGCTCTTGAACAATTTTAAAAAACCAGCAGAGGAAGATTCGATTTGTTTTTTTTTAAATGAGAAAAGAATTGACCAATATCAAAAAGTTAACAGACGAAATTACAGGTGGTTATGACCCTTCTGATGTTCCATTAGTTATGCACACGAAATTTCCAACAAATGCTATGGTTTCCGGGGTTGTCAGCAATGAGGGCCACGTGATGTCACTTTATATCTTGGCCAAAGGGCCTTCGAATTAACGCATCTGCCTATATTGTCGTTCTGGAAAGAGGAGTTAAGTTCTTTATTGATTGTGTACGAAATAGAAGTTCTTATGTATACCATCAGGACTCTGTACCATCACATAAGGCTCAAGACATGCACGAATCGATGGCTGAAAATTTTCCTGACCATATAACCCATTATATTTGCATCTAGTTCTCTAGATCTTAATCCATTGTATTGTTAGGGTTTCGAAAATCACATGTGAACACTTTTGATAAAATTTTATGTAGAAAAAATTTAAAATAATTCTTTTGGTAAAATTATTAATTTCAAATAAAATAATATTTAGTTTAACAAAACTTGGAATTAAAAATTATAAATATTTTAATCTTTGTTTTATATCATCAATTTTCAAGGCTGATGAAAACTACTATATAAACAGCAGCAAATTTAGTTTTAGTTTGCCCCAAATATTTCTGCTGAAAAATTTGCCTAACAAGAATTCTCGTAAAGGAAACAAGTAACGTGAATACAAAAATTTATTTTATTTTTATTTTATTCTTTTAAAATATTTTTAAACCATAAGTATCTCGTATGGGAGAAAAAGGTTTATTTTAAAAAATACAATATCGTTCGTTTTGGGAGATTCACAGTTTTTACTGTAATCTGTTAAGTCGCACGAAATATTGATTTGTGTTTGTGTTCTGCCATCAAGAATTGAATTATTATTATTTTTGACTTGTTATTTTTTGTTATTTGAAATAAAGTTTCATAAAACAATTTGTGTTCATTATTCATATATTTATGTTGGAAGTCCTTACTGATTAATTGGAGTCAGATTAACGATTAAAGATTTAAGATTTGTGTTTAAAAAGTAAATAATTATATTAAAGATTTCTAATACCCAACAGTATTACCACGTTGGGAGCGTTGTTGAGAGGTCAATGAATATCCTAATAACATTAAAGAATCTTCGAAAGCTGCCGTAGCTAGGTTACTGTTCAAATGAGCTAAAATCATTTAATTCAAGGATATAGAAGATTTAAATCTCGCGTTGAAGCCATCATTGAAGCTGGAGGCATTTTTATGGAATAATATTGTAAAAAATATAATTTATTTTTATTCTTATAGCATTCTTCAATAATAAAGTTATTATCTATTATTGTATATTCTATTTTATAATAAAATAAATCTGTCCTCAAACACCGTACTCATCCTGTTTATCCTAGCTTCAATAACCTCATTAAAATTTATTTTTCTAAAAAATCTTAAACTAAAAATTGATTAATAAAAATATATTTATGAACATAGCAAAAGAAAAAAATAAATTATTAATTATGCGAGATATATTGGAAACTTTTCCATTTTTCCTCATTGGAAGTTGTGAGGAATATTTGGTGTGTAATTGTTTCTGTGTAGTGTTTGCATGTTTAAATGTTGTGTGTTGATTTGGGATTGTGCCTCTCCTAACCAGATGGATTGTCAATATTTAATTTTTATAATCTGAAACTAATTTATTTAAATTTAGATTTAATATTCAAATTTTTAATTTTTATTATTGCAACTTTTAAATAAGTTTATTGATTTTATTTTTGTAAATTTTTAAATAATTAATATCAAATTAATTTTTAAAAATGACTATAAAAATATTTTATTTCAGCCAATAAAATTTAAATTAAATATTTTTAAATAAAATAATCTTCTCAAGTATAGTTTAGATTATAATGGGAGATATTGAAAATAGAGTGATGGATCTAATTGCAAGCAATACTATTGATCATCATAAAGATGATAAGAAATTTGAATGAATAAATGTTCTGTCAAATGTGTGAGTTCTCTTAACAGAAGTTATTTTAGGTTCCCTAAATTAATTTTACTCTATGACATTTCAAAACTCAAGCATTGTATTTAGTATAATAATTTTTATTACGCTCCTCGTAATAGTAGCAGCAACTATTATAAAGGCTAATGTGAATTTCAAATAAGAACGTTCTGATAAAAGATATAATCAAATTCTACCTCGATATTTGTAATAAAAATTATCTTTTTTCGAAACTCAAATTGATTTATAGATACAAATAATTTGTTTTAATTCAAATAAATATTTCTTTGAAAATGACATTATATTCGTATTATCAAAGAATATTTGATTGAAGCAACTTTTACAAATTAATATATTTTAATTTTATGTAATCAGGAAATGTTTCCCTGGAAACAGCGGATGAGAAGAATCTGAATTAGGTAATATAGAAACTAGTGAGTGAACCAAAGTAGCACTCAGGTCTAAGTGGCAGGCGGAAGATGTAACGAAGACAAGACGAGTGCTCCATAAGTTCAAATCAATAATTAAGACAGTATGAATATTAGGAAAATCATAAATTATTTTAAAAAATTTCAGAAAAGAATTAAAAGATTTTAATTATTCTCTGATAATAACATCAAAAAAGTAATAAAGAAATACTTTACTCTTGGTAGAACATTTCATAAATTCTGAAATATTTAGGGAATACTTACTCAAATATGTTTATTTTTTTAAAACATAATTTTTCCAACCAGTTTTTCTTAAATAAAAAAGGTTTTCTTCATTTTACAAAATATAATCAATAAATGAAACTTTATTTTAAGTTTCAGGCCTTAAGCATTCTGCAGGGTATCCGGAACATATAGAAACTCTTTTTTTGCTAATCATTCTTTTTCTAATATTTTTTTATTTTTTTTAAAATAAGCTTTATTTTATTAATAGGTTATTTAAACATTGAATGAAAAAGAACAACAAATTGACATACTTCAAAACGCACTTTCAAAAATATATAATGAAACTATAAAAGTGCAAACGGAATATCATCGTAAAAATAATTTATCTAAATGTGCACAAAGAATCACTAAATAAAAAAATTAAGAGAAAATTTATAGTTTAATTATCGTAAAATAATTTAATAAATTAGTACATACAACACTTATCATATGCGGAACACCTGTATTCAATGTTATTAAGGACACATAACATTGATTTCAATGAAAGAAGTCTGTAATCAATCTCTAATTATACATTTGCAATTCCTTAATAAAATTTTAAAAAAATGAAATTTATTAATTTCATTTTAAGACTGCTTCCAAAATATTAATTGTTTGGAATAGTTCGCATTTTAATTGACATCAACAAGCATACATTAACATTAAACATTTCACATAAACATCTATGATTTCAGTTATACTTTACACATATAATTCGGAAACAATACTTTATTGCATAAAATTATGTTTTGAACCAATACCCCTTATCCTCTAGAGTTTAAACAGTTTGTTCTTGTGACCTTTTTACTGCTGTAAATCAGCGTCCATGGTACCGTTCACTAAAATCAACTGATTGTCGATCAACGAAAAGATTTAAAATGGTACTTTAGATTGGCTAAAGAACTAAATATGATACATTTTCAGACTACTCGATTTCCTATGGTTACTTCGTTAGAGATAAGTTGAAAAGAGAATTTTTAATGGATACAATTACTTAAAAAGAATTGTTTATTTCCTCTAAAAATTTTATTATGTGAATAATAAAAATATCAAATTATATATAAATAAGAATTTCAAAGTTTAAAAAGTAATTTTAATAACTTTATGATGGTATATATCATGGATTGACAAAGTTTTTTTCTGGTTGCAATTGATGTAATATTTTTCTGACCACATATGATCGACTTTTAATTTATATATTTTATTGTAATTTAATGTTTTTGGGGCATTTATGTGAATTTTTTCTAGGAAGATGTAAAGGTTAAGAAATTCTCATTCTTTGCAAAAAGGGTCTGTTTTGTTTTTGATCAATAATGTGGACAAATAATAATATTCTTTAACAGTTTAATGAAAATTATAAACTGTATATTTATAAAAACATTTAAATATGAACTAGTTTTTACCCCATTTGTAATAAAGCATTTTTTTAATTCAAATGAGCTATTCTATTTTAAAGTACCTTTCAAATTAATAATTTTTCTTTTGTTTTAAAACAATTTTGTAGAAATTAATTGAGGTTAATTTTTATTTGAACCAAACATATATTTAATATATTTTATAAAACAAATTGAAAATAAAAATTATATTCTATTTCATTCACAATTATGCTACCCAATTTTACTATATCATCTTAAAAATTTAAATTTTTAAATAATTAATAAATATAAAACACATAATTTGAAGAAATCCATGACATACAATATGAATTTTTAATTCATTGACATTTCTGCAAACATAAAATTTTATATAAAATATTTTTGTCATACTGTAAAAATATACAGTGCGTTAGAAAAGTAACTGTGCACCTGCAATTTCAAAACAAGAACGATATCTTGTGTTCTAAAAATCAATAACAAAATATTTTGAATAGTCAATTTTATGTGAAGAACAATGACCGTCTCTTAGTTTATTAAAAATAACAAGAAAAGAGTCACAACAACTGCTGGAAATGCCCACCAAGTCCGTGAATACAAACGTTAATTCGACGTTTTAAGTTTTTGAACACTCGATGAATTTCCTCTTGGGTGATGGCTTCAATTTGGTGTAGGATGTTATCACGTAGGTCTTGCAAAGTTTGTGATTTGTTTCGGTAAACATTTTGCTTTATCGCTCCCCACAGGTAAAAGTCCACAACACTTAAATCTGGGGATCTTGGCGGCCAAATTCCTTTGGAAATGATTCTCTTCGGGAAGATCTCATTCAAAAAACGAAGCGAAATGTTTGCGGTATGTGCTGTTGCACCATCCTGCTGAAAATAGCCAGTCGATCGTTCTTCTTCAGTTAATTGGTCAATGAAAGCAGAAAGGATTTCCTTGCAGTACCTTTCTGATGTTATGGTTTCAGTAAAAAAGATGGGACCAATTACACGCCTCCTGGACATGGCACACCATACTCCAACTTTCAA
>MQRK01031630.1:0-16117 GCA_001938485.1 Girardia tigrina | reverse complement strand
GGATTGGGGCAGAATGTATTTCGGATCCGTGCAACAATGCATCAAACTTTCGATGGATGTCAAATAATGGATCAATTAATGCATCGTATTGGGCACCGTCTCAACCTTCTGGAGGAACCTTTGGGAACACTGTAGTGGTTGCAAGTTTGAATGGATTACAAAGTGCATCTAAAAGTGGTTCAATGCCTGGATATGCTTGTGGAAAATCTGCATGATATGTATTCTTTTAATTGTTTTAACAATGGCGACTTCATTATCTAAATTATAGGCACTAAAAGTCCTTATATCCTTTTCGTTTCACTGATTTATTATTTTGAATTATAATTAATCTGTTATTGAAGAGATTTAAAACAAATTTGTCTATCTGATTCTATTTATTGCAATTGTGTTTATTATTTGAATTGTTAAAATGAATTAAATTAAATTAATTGTTTGTAATTCCTAAAATAACGCTTTGTTAAAGTTCGCAATTTTAAAATATTTGTATTTTTAATCTTATAATTTGCGATTAATTCTTTTTCAATAGAAACTAAATATTTTAAATTAAATTTTAAACTAAATTAAATATTTTAATTTAAATTCCATTTCACATCCGTCTTTTAAATGAAACCATAAGAAATTTTGGGATTAAAATATTTATACTAAATCAAATTGAAGGATGATTTAAGATTATTAAGAACATTTAAACAAGTCTCGTTTAAATCTTTATTGCAATTACATTTAGAGTCATTAAGACTCTCAGAAAGTCTTTCACCGTTTGTCATCGTTCTAATTGGTTTTCTTATTTCTGTTTTTAATCATGATTATTCGAACAATTTTTCTAAATTATTTTTTAAGATATTTAACCTCTAAAAAATATTAATTAAAAATATTAATTTTTACCATTTTTCAATAAATCCCAAAATAATAAAAATGAGATCAAATTATTAAAAATGCATTTAATTTAAATTTTACTAAAAAATATTAAACTTAATTTTAATTGTGAAATTTAAAATATAACTTATCAAATGATTATTTTAATTATGTTCGAATAGTCAATCATTTTAAACTTAATAAAAATATCAATTTCCATCTGGGTGGGAGAATCACAATTCGAAATTCAACATACTTAAATCAACATACAGCATCCATACATTTACACATTCAAACAATTTAAAATATTCCTCACATCCCCCTCGGTTTAAATGGCTTTAGCCATTCTACATTTCTGATCAAGATCCTGCCGTTCTCTAGTTGTATCTCATAACTTAATGCGTGTCTTTGCTTTATAATTTTAACTGGTCCCATGTAACGGTCATCATCTTTTGATGGGTTAACTTTCTTTATCAAGACTTTATCTCCGACCTGAAATATTCGTTTTGTTTCAATTATATTTTTATTTGCTTTTTCTCAATTTTTTCCTTCTGTTATAGTTTTCCACCAATGTCTTAGTTTTCTTCCGAAGATTATCTCGACTGGAGATATTCCAGTTGTTGCTTGGATTGTACCGTTTAACATGAATTCTATTTCTGCCAACATTTCTATTCAATCTCTATGCATTTCATCCTTAAATCGTATATTTTAGTGTCTCTTATTGTTCTGAATTGTCTTTCTATGATCCCGTTAGTGTTATGGTGATTAGGATAAGGCTATCTCCGTCTTAAATCTTTTCGTCGTTTCTTTAAAGAGTGCTGATTCAAAAGTTTTCCCTCTATCAACGTGTATCTCCTTTGGTGGTCCGAATTTCCAGATCCATTTATCCAATAGTACCTTCCGTGTAGTCTTCTCGTCTTGGTGTGCCACTGCGGTCAAGCTGATGCACCTACTAAATTGATCGATTATTGCTAAATGTATTGGTATCCATTCATAGTTCTTCTGAATGGTCCGCAAAGTCCATGTAAATTTTTTGAAATGGTTCGTCGGCAAATTGTTTAATGTGTTTCTCTTTTGTTTTTGCCGTCAGTGTCTTCCTTTTCTGGCAGTTTGTGCAACTTTGTACGATGTTCTTTATTTGTTGTCTCATTTCATACATATCAAAGTCATCTTTTATGTAATTGTAAACTTTCTTACTTCCTGTTTGGCATAACATTTTATGTATATCTTCTATAAAGTCTGTTCTCTTCTTCCGAGGGATCCAATATTTGTTATCTCTTGTCGTCACGATATTGTTTTTTAGAAGCCATTCTTTTGTCTTTCCGATTCTAATATTTTGTTTAATCTGTTCTATTTCTTTATCAATCGTCTGCCAAATGAACTCTTCTGAATCATCAGTTAAGACAAGGATTCTAGTTTTAACTTTTCCTTTTTAAGCATCATAGTGCATTGTCTGACATTGTACACATAGTTCACATGTATTTCTCGACATTGCGTCTGCATTAGTGTGTTTTTCGCCCTTGCGGTATTCCATCCTCATGTCTAGTCCACTAAGGAAGTTTATCCAAGTTTGGAATTGTGGAGTTATTGGGTTCTTCGTTGTCATCACGAATGTGATGGTCTTATGGTTTGTTCTAAGTAGGAACTTCTTTCCGTATAAGAAATGTTTGAAGTGTTGGGTAAAGTAATAGATTGCCAATAATTCTTTTCTTGTAATACAATATCCCAGTTCGTGTTTGTTTATCTTGTGGGATCCATATGCAATTACTCTTTCCCTTCCATATGCATCCTTCTGTGTCAGTACTGCCCCGATTGTATCAAAACTGGTGTCTGTATCCAGTATAAACTCCATTTCGAAATGTGGATATGCTAGGATCGGTGTTTTTGTCATTTTATCTTTTAATGTCTGAAATGCTTCGTCACATTCCTTTGTCCATGTCAAGTTTTTATCTTTATTTTTTCCACATAGCCCTTCCATTATTTTTGAATATTTTGCATAATCTTTCAAAAATTTTCTATAATAGTTCGTTAGCCCCAAGAAACTTCTTAAATATTTAATGCATGAAGGATTTTGAAATTTGTCGATTGCTTCAATTTTCCTTTTATCCGTCTCTGTACCATCTTTGCTCACGATATATCCTAAAAATTTTGTTTTTTCTACCATGAATTGACACTTTTAAGGGTTTATCCGAAAGCCAGATTCTTTAATCTTTTGAAATATGTGTTCGACTCGTCTGAAATGTTCTTCTTTGTCTTTTCGAAGATTAGACTATCGTCCAGGTATACAACTGCTTCTTTCCAGTTTAATTCTTCTAACACTCTTTTCATTAGTTCTTCAAATGTTGCTGGGGCAGCTGCAATTCCGAATGGCATTCTTTTAAAACAATATTGATCGTTCTTTGTCGAAAATGCAGTTTTTAATTTTGAATCGTTCTCCAATTCAACTTGATGATATGAACTCCCCAAGTCGATCGTGCTGAAGTATTTCGCTCCATTTAATGCATTTAGCATTTCTTCTACATTTGGCATTGGAAATGCTGGTCTGATTGTGACTTTATTTAATTGTCGAAAATCAACACACACTCGGATATCCTGTTTGTCTTTTTTCCATACGCATACTAGCGGAAAATTCCACGACGAACTGCATTTTTCAATGATATCATTTTTCTCGTAATTCTTGATAATATCATCTAGTTTTTCCTCAAAGTGTTTTGGCTGTCGGTATGGTTTTACCAATATTGGTTCTCCTTGCGTTTCAATTTTATGATTAGTTAGTGTGGTCTTCCCCATATCCCATTTGTCCGCCATAAATATAGTTTTATAATCTATTAGTAATTTCATTAATGGTTAATCTATCTTATCTGCGTATATTTCCCTTATTATTTTAAGTCTGTCTCCATCAGTTAAAGTATCGCGTATTACCAGCATTCCTTCGTTGTATCCTGTTTCTTTCTTTAGTTTTATGCTGAATTTATTTAAAAAATCCATTCCTGCAATCATTTCGGGTTCTAAATCTTCTACCACAAAAAAATCCACTGTTTTCTGTATTCTTTCAATCTTAATCTTTAGTTGTACTATTCCGTAATTTACTAGTTCCGAATCGTTAGCACAGTGTATACGTCTTTTTGTCTCCTTTATTTTGATATTTTCATATTTTTGATTACGTCTACTTTAATTAAATTGACTCGCGCTCCCGTATCTAGCAGGCAATTGACATTTTTATTCTTTATTCGGAACTCTATACTTGGTCTACCTTTCAATTCTTTATAATTTATGTTAAACTTTGGTAATATCAATACATCTTCAGCATTCTTTTTAATTTTTTTCTCATTTTCTATATCCATATTAGCACATATTTCATCCTGTTCTTCAGGTTCATTATTTAATCTTTTTGTCTCCTTTATTTTGATATTGTTCATTTTTTTGAGTATGTATATTTTAATTACATTGACTCGTGCTCCCGTATCCAGTAGACATCGTACTTTTTTATTATTTATTTGAAATCCTATACTAGGTCTCCCTTTCAGTTCTTCATATTCTATTTTAAACTTTGATATTTTCATTATCTCTGTGCTTCTTTCTTCATCTTTTTCTGTGATCAAACTGTCACATTTCTCATTGTTCATTTCTTTTTTACCATCTAATATACACAATTCTTGAGGAATATTTTCAACAGCATCCCATAAACAATATACGTCATCATACAAACAATCATTAATACAGTCAAACATACACATACATTCGCTTCTTACTGAAGTGCACTTATCCCTGTGACCGTGCCTCCTCGTTTCCCTGTTCGTCTCTGAAATTTTTCTTGTTTGTAATATTTTCTCTTGTTAGACTTCCTATTTTATTCGATCTTTCTGACATTCTTTCCCATTCGTCATCGAAGTCTTCTAATTCTGCTACTTGGTCTTTTCTATTCGTATATCCCATCCTACCTCTGTACTATGTGTTTGTGTATTCTTTTCGTTCATTTTTTCTATTCCCTGTATCTTCTCTTCCAGATTGTTCGCGTTCTCTAAATCTGTTTGGATTTTCATAACATTGTGTTCTTACATGCCCTTTCTTATTACAATGGCTGCATTTAATATTTGGGCATTCCCATCTCACATGTCCTTCTTCATGACAAGCCCGGCATATGATCCTTGTCACATTAAAATTTCTTCTTGGTTCTTTGATCTTTCTCTCTTCGTATCTTGGTCTCGGTCTTTTTGTTCTATATTCTACTTTCTTCCATTCTTTAATTTTCTTTGTCGTGTAAGCGTCCACTCTTATATTCCTGTCTTTAAGCTCAAATTCGTAAATTTTCTCCTGGATATTTTTTATATCTTCTGCTTTTGTGGCATTTCTCAGAGTCATTTCTCTTCTTACTTCTCTATCTCCGACGGCGTTGGCGTACGCTAGATCTGAAAGTTCTTTTTTTCCTAGTTTTTTCTCAACTACTTTTTCCACTAGTTCATCAATCTTTTTAAATACTTCTGATGGATTTTTATCCACGATTCTAATCTCTACAAGCTCCTTCATTATCTCTAAAATATTTTTCTCTTTTGAGAATGCACTTCTCATTCTCGTTTCCCAGCTTCCTCCTTGTGTTTTCTCATATTTGTTTATCGCTTCTGGGGTCATGAATGCTGAACTAATATTGCTTTTCTTTCTTCCTTAAATCCCAAAATCTTTGAATATCTCTCAAAGCTTATAATTAATTCTTCTAATTTTACTTCTGACCCATCGAATGTCTCCGGTCCCTTGATAATTGGTGTCACGTGGTCGTGTGTCGCCATATTAAGAACATTTAAACAAGTCTCGTTTGAATGTTTATTAAAATCACATTTAGAGTCATTATGACTCTCAAAAAGTATTTCATCAGTTGTCATCCTTCTAATTGGTTTTCTTATTTCTATTTTTAATTATGATTATTCGAACAATTTTTCTAAATTATTTTTTAAAATATTTAGCCTCTAAAAATATTAATTAAAAAAATAATAATTTTTCAATAAATCTTAAAATAATAAAAATGTCATCAAATTATTAAAAATGCATTTAATTTAAATTTTACTAAAAAATATTAAACTTAATTTTAATTGTGTTCGAATAGTCAATCACTAAATTTAAATAAAAAATACCAATTTCCATTTGGATGGGAGAATCACCATTCTAAATTCAACATAATTCAATCAACATACCGCATCCATACATTTACACATTCAAACAAATTAAAATATTCCTCGCATCACCCTCGGTTTAAATGGCTTTAACCATTCTACATTTCTGATCAGGATCCTGCCGTCCTCTAGTTGTATCTCATAACTTCTTTCGAGTCTTTGCTTTATAATTTTAGCTGGTCCCATATAACGGTCATCATCCTTTGATGGATTAATTTTCTTTATCAAGACTTTTTCTCCGACCTGAAATATTCGCTATGTTTCAGTTATATTTTTATTTTCTTTTTCTCCACTTTTTCCTTCTGTTGTAGTTTTCCACCAATGCCTTAGTTTTCTTCCGAAGGTTATCTCGGCTGGAGATATTCCTGTTGTTGCTTGAATTGTACGGTTTAACATGAATTCTATTTCTGTCAACATTTCTACCCAATCTCTATGCATTTCATCCTTTAATCGTATATTTATGGCGTCCCTTATTGTTCTGAATTGTCTTTCTATACTATCTCCGTCTTAAATTTCTTCGTCGTTTCTTTAAAGAGTGCTGATTGGAAAGTTTTTCATCTATCAACGTGTATCTCTTTGGGTGGTCCGAATTTTCAAATCAATTTCTCTAATAGTACCTTTCGTGTAGTCTTCTCGTCTTGGTGTGCCACTGCGATCAAGCTAATGTACCTACTAAATTGATCCATTATTGCTAAAATGTATTGGTATCCATTCATAGTCCTTCTGAATTTTAGATTTCAGATTTAAGTCCCTTTTATATAGCGGTAGACTGTTACGCAATACTACTAAATTTAAGGCTTTTTTTTATTTTTAATTAAAAAAATAATAACAAGAAAAAATGTCTAAAATCATTATTCAAATTTTTAATTATTTATTCAAAAAAAAGAAAAGGAGACAAGAAAAAGTAGAAAACTTAAAAGAAACAGAAGACAAAAAAAACTAAGAATTAAAATATTTTAATATAATTTGAGGAATCACTTTGAACATTTAAGCATGGTTTATAATGCTTAATTAACAATGCTTCAGTGATTATCCTCTCCTTATAATTGTCAAAATTTTTACATAAAACACTAAATTCCTTATCATTCCCTATATTTTCTCGATCCCTACAATTCATTATATGATTAAGAATGGAACTGTTTCGACTCGATTGAGTATATTCAACAATTCTAGTTCGAAGATGATGGTTTGTCTCTCCAATGTACAAGGCTTCGCACTTGTGACATTTAAACTGATATGCTATATTTGCCTGCATACTCAATGGATTTTTGATTTATTAGAAAAGAAACCAGAAACTTTATTTGTGGTAAAAATTACCTTCAATTTAAAAATTGAAGGAGTTCTTTTCATTAATGAATTTTCGAAATCTTTTGCTCCCTCAGAAAATGGTATCTTTAAGGTGATGTTTAACAAATTCTCAGTGTTATTTGGAACTTCGATTATGTTGTGACTTTTATTATTTGATTTCCTAAATATTGAGTCAATGGCATGTTTAATTAGCTTATTTACATAATTTTTATTGTAGCCATTCTTTTCTAATCTATTTTGAAGGTCGTTTAAACCATCGTCCACATTCCCATATGAGGAAGATAAATTCCATACTCTATGCACTAGTCCATTTACCATAGTTCTGTTATACTTAGGGTCACAAAAGTTTTTGGGACCACTATATAATCCAGTATCAGTGGATTTTCGAAACACCTGTGTACTGTAGTTCATCGATATTCTTTTTATGAGGACGTCCAAGTGTATTTCATGTTTGGGTGTAACCCATTTATAAATTTTAAAAACTCCTCAATATCACCCTTATTTTGGAAAATGAGAAATATATCATCTAGATATCTCGTGTAGAGTACGGGTAATCTACCAGTAAAGGTTGTGAATTTTTTCTATAAGCTCTGTAATAAAATTGACGCCATTAATGGTGCTAGAGGAGACCCCATTGCTACTCCATCAGTTTGCATGTACCATTGATTATTGAAAATAAATGGTACATCCTTTGTACTGAATTCTAAGAGTGACTTCAGTGCTTTACCACTCATAGAAGACACTGTTTTATCAGTTACTTGCTCCCATAATTGGACACACAAGTTTATTGTTTCAACTAAAGGAACATTAGTAAATAAACTGACTACATCAAAAGACACCATCACTTCCTCATTGGAACTAGCTTTGTAATTCAAGATCTGATTAACAAAATCAAAACTGTCTTTACATTCCAACGGGTTTATAAACAATTGCCTCAATAATCTTTCCAGAACTTTAGCAACCTTATATTGCGCAGTGTTAATCATCGAGAGAACCGGGCGCATAGGAATACCATCTTTATGAATTTTGGGTAATCCATATAATTTAGCCGGTTGAGCACCCTGACTTATTAAACCGTTACGAAAGGATTCATTTAATTCTTTACTTTTTATTAATTGATTGATCAATTTATTCAGTCTTTGTTCATCTTTAATGGGTATCGGTATATTATTTTGTCTCAATTTAATCTCAGAAAATTTATCAGGTGTAATTATTTGCATCATTTTGTCTATATATTCAGATTTATTCTGTATATATTTGTCTATACCCATTTGTCTTTATCAAACTTTGAGATACAAATATCGTCTCTTTTCTTAATTAAATTTTTTAAGACCTTTTCATCACTACATGTCATTTTTTTATTTTTAAGTAAATAATTTTCCGTAATTCTATGTAAATCATTTTTTAACTTAGTCGTTATTTGTTCGTCTTGACTAATATTAATTTGGTTATAAAAACAGTCCATTTTTGATTTATTTTCCATTGATCTAATTTTGATTTAATTCCATTGTCTAAACCAAATTTTAAAATATCAATTTCTGAGGGAGTTAAGATGTAATTTGAGTGATTAATAATAGTATTCTTTAAATTAAAAACATTTGCTCCAAAAATAAGACGAAGAGAATTTAACTTTTTTTGATGAGATTTGAATTTTGATAAATATTCAGTTTTAAAAAGCCTTAAAATAAAAAAAGCCTTAAATTGAGTAGTATTATGTAACAGTCTAACGCTATATAAAAGGGACTTAAATCTGAAATTTCAATTAGTCAACTGAAGATGCCAATATGGCGAAACTAGTATTGCAAAATAAAAGTGTTTGAGCCAAACAGCATCTGCGCCGGAGAAGTTCCATATCGACTGCTGGGAATGTTTCTCCACCCAGTAGAATAAATGGCAGCTGTTTTATCCAGTTATGATTGATGGACATGGTTCTCAAGGAATTCTTCAATGTCCGGTAAAATCTTTTGACGAGACCGTTCGATTGTGGATGGAATAATGTCGTTTTTATGCGCTGAGTGCCGAGTCGCTGTAATAGATTTGTAAACAGTGTGGACTCAAATTGGCGACCTTGGTCCGTGATTATACGCTTCGGCACACCAAATCTGGCTATCTAATTGTTGACAAATATCTCAACAATTGTTTCTGTGGTTATGCTCCTCATCGGAAAACCTCTGGCCAATAAGAGTTCCGATCAATGATCGTCAGGAGATAAGTATAGCCATTGCATGGTGGAAGCGGACCAATGACATCCATATGTATGGTATCGAAACGACTACCCTTCGGAAAGCTGAGAATTGGCGGCTTTGCATGTCTTGTCACTTTGTTGGCTTGGCACTGGAGACAAGCTTTGCACCATTACTTGACATCGCGGTTCATGAACGCCCACACAACTTTGGTGCACAAAGGCTCATATATGTTGCTTTAGAGCCGTAGTGAGTTATGGAATGGACTGCCTTGAAAGCATTCGCACGAAGGCTTTCGCCTAGAAATGGACGAGGACAGCCTGCGATGGAGGTTTCATAGAAAATATGTCCGCGTGCAGTGGGTTTCACCATGAAAAGAGACAGATCCTTATCTGACGGTGGATTGGCTTTCAAAGCTTCTTGGGAAAGATATGGCTTGAACTCCAATGCTACCAGTTCCACCCGAGAGAAGCAATCCGCTACAACATTTTCGGCGCCAGAAATGAATCTGACTTCAATGTCAAACTGAGACAGGTAAGTGATCTGTCTTTGCTGGTGTGGTGATGGATTCTTCATGTGGAAAATCTGTATTCGTGGCTTGTAGTCGGTGTACACAGTTGAGGAACGTCCGATGAGCATGTACTCAAAGTGCTTCACAGACAAGAACAATCTGAGCAGCTCTCTATCAAAGGTAGAATACCTTGTATGAGGTGAAGAGAGCTTGTGTGAGTAGAATTCCAAAGGCTCTGGGTTGTTATCTTGCACTTGCATGAGTACTGCTCCGATTGCAATATTCGATGCATCCGTTGTCAAAGTAAGTGGTAGCGAGTTATCTGGATATCGCAACGATGTCATTGACATGATATCCTGCTTGATAAGCACAAATGCTGAATCTGCTTCTTGGAACCACGTCAAACGCTTCTTCTTGGGTCCAGATGACATGTGTGTGCGCGGCGCCAATGTACCGGAGAGATTCGGCAAGAATCTGCGGCAATAGTTTACCTTTCCGAAAAAGCTGCGCATCGCAGTGGCTGTTTCTGGTTTTGGGAAGTCCCTGATGGCTTTGGTGCGTTCTTCTAGTGGGTTGATGCCATCCTTGGATAAATTGTGCCCAAGAAATTCAACGCTTTGTTAAAAGAACTTACATTTCTCCAGTTTCAGTTTCAGGTGATGTCTGTTGAGTCTTTCTAAAGTTTCGGAAAGATGCGTCTGGTGAGTAGCAGTGTCCGATGACACAATTATGATGTCATCGATGTAGGCTGCGGTGTTTGGCAGACCATTCACAATACCATGTCGATATGCCTCTGAAATGTTTGAGACGCATTTGGAAGACCAAATGGCATTTGTAAATATTCGAATAAACTAAATGGTGTGATGATGGCTGTTTTCGCTACAGAATCCTCGTCGACTGAAATTTGGTGATACGCCTTGATCAAATCCAGTGAGGAGAACTTTGTGCAACTGGCGAAACGCTGGAGTATGTCGGTAATAAGGGGCATCGGGTAAGACTCTGGACTGGTGACTTTGTTTAGACCTCGATAATCCCCACAGATGCGTAAGAATCCGTCCTTCTTCGTAACATTCTGCAGAGGAGCAGCCCATGGAGAGCTGGATTGGCGTATAACACCGGAATCCTCAAGCTCTTTAAACTCCTTTTCGGCCAAGAGTCTCCTTTCTTGTGATAGTTCGCGTCGACGTTGTCGCACTGGAGCACAAGGAATTGTCACTATGACATATTTTGATATGCAGTCGTTGAAATTGGATATTTGGCTGGATCCTAGGATGGTTACTGGATATGAGGCTCGGATGTGCTGCATGGGATCTGTGGCAAGTGAAGAAATACGCGCTATATTGGGCATAGTTGACAAGGACTCTGGAGTATTGCTTAAGATTAGCTTTTTGTTCCTGCAGTCCACTAACAGTCCAAAGTGGTCGAAGAAATCTGCTCCCAAAATCGGTTGTGTGACCTCAGCGACGGTAAAAGTTCATTGAAACACGTGATTCAAGTCAATGAGACTGAAAGACAAAGTAACGGTTCCAAATGTGTGTACCCCTGATCCATTTGCAGAAGTGAGACGGCGATTGGATTGAGTGCTGTGCGGCTTAAGTCTTCTCGGTAAAACGGATATGGCAGAGCCTGTATCAACCAAGAACGATGTTTTGGCAGTTGCATGACTGCTAATATGGGCATCACAGGTAAATATGCCGCAGTAATTATTGACGCCTTGCGATTTCGCTGCAAAAACTGAAGGCGATATCAGTTTTTTTGGTAACGGGAACAACCAGGTGCGCAACGCGTTGCCTTTAATTCCAATATTAATAATATCATACCAAAAAAAATTTTGGTGTACAAGCTTTTATAATTTGTCATATTTTTGCGGTTCTGTATCTATTTCATCCACTTCCCACATTTTTTTGACTGAATTATCAAAGCCTATTAGGCGAAAACCCGCTTTCTATTTGCATTTAGATGTAGCAAATTTCAAAGCCTACTACTGAGGAAAACATGAGAACGACACTTTAATTACTTTTTGCGGCCAAACTAAAGGCGGTAAATGAGCAGTGACAGTGAAAAAAATGTATTGTCACCTAGAATACATCAGTCCTGAAAGTGTCATGTCGCTAGGTTGAACGGGAAGTAGGTGAATTTTCGATTGCAAGATTTGATGCATCCAGACAGACAAACAAACAAATGAAACGTAATAAAAGCTTGTAATAATTATTAGGCAATTAGTTAGATAGAGTTTTAATTTCATTCATGAAAGTAAACGAAAAGATTGCTACGTAATACAGTGTATAAATTTGTAGATAATCGTATGTGGTTTTTTGCAAAAAAATATTTTTTTCAAAAACTTTCAAGAAAAAGTGTATTGTCACCTGGAATACATCATTCCTGAAAGTTTCATATCGCTAGGTGAACGGGAAGTGGGTGAATTTTCGATCGCAAGATTTGATGCATCCAGAAAGACAAACAAATGAAACATAATAAAAGCTTGTAAAAAATAAATAATTTCTGCAGTTGATATTTCTTCTGGTAGGCTTTTCCCTTTACTGCATTCCCGCCAAATCGTTTTCCATCAAGCCTTTAAAGTTTGTCGTTTTATAAAGCTTCAACAGTCAAATCAGCATGATTTATGCAATCCAAAATCGAAAATTGTTTCCAGACATCCATAACTGTCATCTCTTCAATCTCTATCTTGTCCAAAATGTGCTGAAATGTCCACTTTACATAATGTTTTTTTTTCAAATTGCAGATGATGCCCTGATCCAATGGTTGAAAATGCTGATTTTATTTGGTGGAAGAAAGACTATCGCGACATTGAGATGTTCAATATACGGATGACATGGCACGTTATCGATAAGCAAAATCACTTTGAACTCGAGAATTTTATCTAGCAAATATTTATTAACTTCTGGATTAAAATGTCGATTAAACCACTCTGTGAAATTTGGACAGAAGAAACTGTCCAAATATAAAGTGTTCTCATTGCAATAAAAATGGCCATATCAGGACGCAATGCTACATGAACAAGAATAGATTTAAAGAAAGGGACCAATATGCCAGGAAAAATGAATGGTAAAGAACAAATAACCCACGAAATCATCAGAGGCATCAAAATCGAAGATATGATATTGCAGAAATGCATGATGAAAACGATTACAACGAATATGAAGAAACACGATCAAATGAAGGAAACTCGAGACAAAGAATGTTTACAGATAATAGACAAGTATACGACAAAGACCAGGGAAACGAGGATGCACGATCACAAGGAGAGGTGATCAGTGTGTTTCACTAAAAAGTAAAAATGTGTGTATATGTGATTGTGTATGTTATGGTATGTATGATTGTATGTGTGATTGTGTGTTGGAAGATACCCCTCTCGAAGTTTGTGAATTACATTGTTGGAAAGAAGAATTTGAAACATACTGTTTTGATAAGAAAGACAAAATTGCAAAAGTTGAAACAGGAAGAAATATTGAAAATATCAAAGCTCAATATTAGATATGATAAATTGAATGGAAGACCAAGCATTGAATTTAATACAAAGAATATGAATGTTGAATGACTTTTGGATACCGGTGCCAAAGTAAATGTTGTTAAAGCAGATATACTTAAAAATATGAAAGATGTTCAGATAGAGAAAACGAGTAAACGCATTCATTGTGCAAATGATTCAGAACTTATAAATTATGGAATTGTTAAATTAAAAGTAATAATTGAAAATAATTTTTTATTAAAACACAACAGATAATTTTGCACAATTATTAAACTTGTTAAAGCCAAATTTTGGAAATTGAGCTCGGACGCATTTGGACCCTTAGGAATGTGGCCCCTTTACAGCCTCTTGCCAAATTGTCTTTTTTGGACTCTGTGAATTGAGCGTGACCAGTGCAAAAATCGGCCATAATATCAGATTTACTGACGAAAAATCTATGAAGGTGATTTTCATTAGAAGATTGTCGAATGTACAATGGTAAATCGTCGTAAAATTCGACTCAGTGCTATCGATCAGATGAGATTCGTCAGCGAATGGCATGCGGCATATCGGACAAAGGAGTTCGTTGTTGTGATGATCGATTAATTGATTCATGATCGATTTTCGGCTGTCCATTTCTATGCGTACGTTACACAAGTTGCAAATTTTTGTCAAATTGATATTTAATGTGTTTGGAAATCGATTTCCGAGTCAAAATAAACACATTTGAAATTTAAACTGAAGTCGCTATATGTGGAGATGCAATTCAAATTCGGATCGACGGATAAGGGAAAACGTCGTACATTTCGAGCAGATAAATTTACTGCGATTCACTTCTTTATGAAGGGAAATTTTGTTGAGATATTTTATTTGAAAAAGAAATTGAATCTTGTTAATGAACCGATTACCGAAAAGGCAAAAAAGGAAGATCTCAAATCATTCATAATAAGACGAATTGGAAATATTTTGATACAAAAAAAGAAGACAAGAAATGAAAAATGAATAAACAATATTATATTTTTTTATATTAAATCTCCGGTGGGGATATGTTTGCGGTTCCGTATCTATTTCAGCCACTTCCCACATTTTTTGACTGAATTATCAAAGCCTACTAGGCGAAAACCCGCTTTATAATTGCATTTAGATGTAGCAAATTTCAAAGCCTACTACTGAGGAAAACATGAGAACGACACTTTAATAACTTCTTGCGGCCAAACTAAAGGCGGTAGATGAGCAGTGACTGTGAAAAAGTGCATTGTCACCTAGAATACATCAGTCCTGAAAGTTTCATGTCGCTAGGGGAACGGGAAGTGGGTGAAATTTCGATCGCAAGATTTGATGCATCCAGACAGACAAATAAATGAATCGTAATAAAAGCTTGTAAAAAGACAAGGACCAAATATTTTTATAATTTGCCGATCTTATTTAGTCGTTATTTAGTCAAGAGTCCTCTTTGGTAATCTCAATCTTAAATGAGGCGACATGAAATAACAAATCTCAACAATTAAAAAGAAAGAAAATTGAGAAACACAACGTTTTATTGAGAACAGAATCGGGAAATCGCTTCAACACAATGTCTATTGAAATATCATTCAACAATCGCTGTTAATATAACGCACACATAATCACACTGGTGCTGTGCTGCGGCTGCTGAGATGCGGTCTGTTGAAGCGGACTCTGATTAGCGATGCTGTTCTACTATTATGCGATACAACAGTTGCTGTCGCCGACGCCACCGCTGCTGCAGTAGCCACACAGCCCACACATAACAGCATCAATCGCTTAGGACTTTTTTCAACAAATGAGATACATCTGCCATTTCCTAGAATTGTTCCCATTAATATGAGAATGTAAATTATTCTCAAAATCGATATTTAGTAAGAGAATTTAATCTTATTGTGACATAGTAACACTTTCAATAGCATTTTATCGATGTTATAATATGAGCACTAGTAATATGACTTAAAAATTTTAACAAACGATGATCTGGTATAGTGAGTCAGTAAATGCAATTCATAGCCTTAAACTTTGCAAAAACGTCACGCACCAAAATTTTTTATATTTGTGAATTTTCAATTTACCTCTTCATTTAAAAGTTATTTGCTTTTGGAGCGGAAATTAATCGGTTTGATCGAATATTTGCAATTTTAAATAATTAAAATAAATAAATTAATTGGATTAAATAATTGTTAATAAATTGAAATAAAATTGGCAAGTTATTAAAATCAAAACTTGAAAGCCAATTAAAAACGTTTATTAATTTCGACGGTTTAACCGTCATCGTCAGAACAAATGATTTTTCAAACGAAATTTACTTATATAGTGCAGTTAATGATTATACAATCAATATGTAATCAGTACATCATTTAAAAACTATCAACAAAGTTGTAGAGAGTGCAGTTTGAACGTTAATTTTAGGATCCAAAGATCTAATATATAACGCTTCACATGTCACTCTCTCCCAGTAATTTTTAAATTGAGTGCACAGAATTTTAAAGTGTTGTGAATTTATATCTCCTTTACATTGTCTTCTATGTCCTGCAATGTTACTTCCACCTTCATTACTATTATTATTAGTAATATCCCGTACCCAGAAAATTGAAAGCATGTTCGGCAATAAATCTCCAAC
>MQRK01031627.1:0-24325 GCA_001938485.1 Girardia tigrina | reverse complement strand
GACCGTTGCTAGGGAACCGTGGACCAATCAGAAGTGTTTTTAGGTAATCGCGACCGTTGCTAGGGAACGAGGAACCAACCAGAAGCGTTTCTAAGGTGATCGCGACCGTTGCTATGGTAACCGCGACCGTTGCTAAGGTAATCGCGACCGTTGCCATGGTAACCGCGACCGTTGCTAAGGTGATCGCGACCGTTGCCATGGCAACCCCACGTGGTAACTGGTTACGTAACCATGGCAACCACGGTAACTAGTAACGACGCCCCCCCGGGGGGGGGGTCTGCCGCCGAAGGAACATTTTTCCCCTACTCTAGACCAATGTTTAATTGATTTTCGAAACGTGCCAACCGACGTTTTGGTGCAGGAGTATAAATGAAATATTTTGACCAGTGTTGGTTACTACTGAATATTTGTTGAGTTTTTTTTCAAAATTCCGATGCGATTTAAACTATGTGTGATAATATTATGGTTGTTATAAGGATTATTACTATTTTGATCATACTTTATTAATTATTCAATATTATGTATTTAATGAGAATTTAAATTGAAACAATAAAAAAAACAATAATGTGTTTTTAAATATCAAAGTAGATATAACTTTAAAATATATAAGTTTAATATGCTCTAAACACAACATTGATTTCATCCCATCTTATAATCCATCTGTGTTAATGGTTCCAAATGTATTAATATTTTTAATTTGTTACGATTAGCTTTCTGTTTTGTGAACATGGAGACTTATCTTTGTGTTCAAAACTGTAAATCAAAATTCGATAATTGCAAAATTGGTTACATAAACTGACAATTTTAGCCAACCTCAAAATACCATTTTTAAAGACACTGAAACAACTATCTACTACACAGCTTAAGGACATATAACGTTCTGTATTCTCTGAGGTCCGGGTGCCAAAATGGACTGTAGAAAAAGTAAGTTAATTGAAAATTAAAATGTGAAACAAATTAAAAAGTTAAAATATTTTATTAATTAATGATAGATACAAAATCAATTAAATAAGTTTTAAAAATAATTTTTTAATTTGATTTTTTTCACTTTTTACGTAATAACTCATTAAAAATCCGACTTTGGATTTGTATTTGGATATACGACTTGAAAGAATTTGTTTGTCTTTTAATTGTTTTTAAAATGACACCTTATTTGACCCAAAATTACGTAAATTTTGTAAAAACTTTGTTACATCATAATTCATAATGTTATCCCCGATTTCAATTTTCTCTTCTATAAACCTTATTGATACACTATGCTCCATCATTATATGCAAATATTAGTCTTTGCGTACCCTGTGATACACCATGTGTTTAAGATTTAATCATTGTGAATTGGAATTCTAAAGAAAAAGAATTATATTCATAAATCTAGAGCTACAAAGCGAATCCAGCGTGAGGAAAGGGATAAATCTTGGAGAAAAGGGCACGAGTAAGAAAGGTGAAAAGGCACTTTTATAGATAATGAATCATAATTTTAAAAGTTTTGAAATCATGTTGTATGTAGTGCTGCATTGTAAATTTAAATCTTAAACTTATATGTAAAACGAATTTTATATAATTATATGTAGAAAACATGTTTTTTTAGTCTCATTCTGTTCTTATTACCTTCAATTTCATAGTTTAACATTTATACTGCTTTTGTGAGGTTTTTGCGATTTCATAAAAAATTCAAGAATTAAATCTTCATAGATTTCTTAGAGAGGTCTGGGTCCCTCTGAACTACTCTTGTCCAGGGGTCAGTCTATGCTCCTGGCGGACCTGCTTAAGGAAATATATCCGAAATTAATTTTGTGTAATATATTTTAGATCTACATTTTAAAAATAATTTTAGATTAAATAGTTGTTATGATATTTTTATATAAAGGGCATGAATTAATTAATGAATAATATATTTTATTTTAAAAGTAATAAAAGCTTGAACAAATAAAAATTTCAAAAAAAAGTTAAATTGATATAATTTAGAGTAAGATAAAAAATTATGAAGAAACTAATTAAAGACGGGGCAAAATGAAAATTTTAATTAACGAAAATTTGTTTGAAAAGTTCGAGTTGGGAATTAATAAAATTTTGGTGTTGAATTATGAGCTTTGAATCTATTAATAATGAAAGTGGCATAAACACTACATACAATGAGTGTTTCATAATAAATAAAATAATAAATTCAATAAAATTCTTAATTTTATTTATTATGCAGGTATCAAAATAGGAAATGGGAAAGAGTTCCAGTTATATCGAAAGTTCAACCTTTATGTCTTTATGGACATTCTATGGCATACGATTCTAAGAACAATGAGTTAGTGTTATTTGGAGGCATTATTTGTGGTTCAAGCTCTTTTAAAGCTGCCAATGATTTTATTTGGAAATACAATCTTGAAACTTATAATTGGGTTCAGTATAAAAATATTATTTCAAGACCTGTTATTGGACATTCAATATTTGTTTACGACAATATAATGTACTCCTTTTTTGGTTTGACTAATTGTTCCGAGAATAAAATTTCATTTATATCAAATATTACAAAATTTGACCTCGGTAAGCCTATCATTTAAAATTTATATATTTTTTCTTTAAGGATAAATATTAATTATTATTGTACATTTTATTCCTTATTTTATTTATTAGATGTAAAAGTAAACAAAAACCGGTTTAACCAATACGTCATCGCCAGTATAGTCTAAATATTAAATAAATATATTAGAACAATTTATTAATTGACATTATTAATTTAAATCAAATGTTTGATGTTTTGTGTTTGAATGTAAGGTGTTGATTTGGAGTTGTGTCTCAATTTCCCAAGTATCGGATTAATATTTTAATTCTTGTATTTGGAAACTAATTTTCATATAATATTACCATCTAATATTTTAATTAATTAAATTTAATATCAATCATTTTCCAATCAATCGTAACTGTTATGCTTGGTCATTCACGTAACTAATCATATATTATTTCTGTCGTTTCTCCTTTACTTATAATAATCTTTGGTATATCTGTCTTCCACGGTTGATTAGTTTATAAACCTCAAAACCTAATTTATTGTATTTTATTAATTATAGATATTTCTATTGCTCGTACTGTCTCCATTTATTACTGTGCTCTTTTTCTTATCTTTATTTTCGGTATCATATCTGTTATTGGGTTCCTCGTCATTAATCTCATCATTATCATAATCATAATTATAACTATCTTTGTTAATTCTATTAGTACCTTTATTATAAATATCAAATATAGCACCTTAACGGTTGGGTTTATAATCTACATAACTTATTGAAGTGCCAAGATGGGTTCCTCTTTGACTTGACTTCTCTCGTTTTTTTCATATGTTTCGTCGATCTCTATTAGAACAATATATCTGTACCTCTGCAATCTTCATCTGTAATTCACAGAAGCAAACTCGTATATCTTCTATTCTTGTCAACACTAAATGGTTCTCCCACACGGTCTCTTAAATAATCCGTCCTTATATCTTCCATCACTTGGTTGGGATCTGTTTGTATGATATTCTAAATAGCCTTGATTCTTTCATTTACTGTCCTTATCACAAACATATACTACATGTTAAGTTTTGTGAGTTCCTTCTTTATGTCCTTCTCTGTGACATGCATAACATACCTTTCTTCTTTGATTTTGACACTAATAACTCATATGTCTTTTTGTTACATGTTCAACATGTTTAATTGTATTGTCAAATATGTCATTATTTGTGACAGGTGATCTTTAGATTGGTTGCACCCCTTGTACTATCCTTGCATATGTTGGATTTACCGCACATAATTGTCGTTCTTATCTTCTGTTTTCAGTAATTTCTCGCATTTTCACTTCCCTTTGCTTCCTTTAAATCATCCATCCTTGATTTATTTTTTTGAATGCGGCCCTCAGACAATTTCAAAATTTTATTTTCTGAATTTACTTTTTCTTGTTGCCACAACATCTCGTGGCAACAAAATTATCACCAAATTCATGATGACAGTTCTCCTAAATTTTGGCAACATTGCACATGTGGAAATGAACGCTTCCACATCGTCATTCCGTTGAAATCGATCAGGTAGCAATCGTGATATTAATTACTCCACATTCACCGTCTGAATAGGTCTATTTCCTTTTTTTCGGGTTGTCATGTTATCATGATTTTGTATTAATGAATTTGAATTTTCGATCAAATTAAAATAAATTGTTATTTTCAAAAAAATGTATTAATATCACATAATATTTGGAGGAATTATTTATGGTTCAAGCTATTTTAAAGCTGCCAATGATTTTATTTCGAAATACAAACTTGAAACTTATTATTGGGTTCAGTATAAAATATTATTTCAAGACCTGTTATTGGACATTCAATATTTATATTTATTTACGACAATATAATAAGATTAAAACAAATTTGTATCGTTCAATAATTAAGTTAGACGAAATTAAATAGTTTTTATTTCGATTTATACAATTTGAATTTACACCGGATTCGAGCTTATTTAATCAACTGCGTAAATTTTCTTTATTCCTAACATCTTCACCAGATTGGTAATCGCTCGAAGGTAACAATATAATCATCTAAATATGCCTCTTCGTATCTATCCAACTGCATTTGATCACCCAACACCGGCTCGTTCTCTTCGCAGTCCCAATACCTCAGAATAGAATTCTCTACTGGATCCCTCTGCTGTGGTCTGAGGTCTGCAACATGTCTTAAGCTACTAAGACCGCTACAACTTATCAATAACCTCACCGAATCCACGCATTTCATGACAACTCCCTTCATCCACTGTCGTGAATAACTAATTCGCATATAGCGTTCCGGCTTGACCCACACTAGCTGATACTCTAAAAAGTTTGAACTTTCATGATCCGCACTTTCAACCGATTTACTATGCGATTCTAAACCATTTGTCACATAGTTATACAGTTCCAATGTCGGTGGTTTCTTGTTGTCGGGTGGCGTGTTATTAAACCACCATACAGCTTCCAAAATATCAAAATTCGAGGGACAAACAATTTTCTTTATGGTCCTGTGATTCCGTTTAACTATTTCATTGCTGTTTGGTCTGTTGACTTCGAATTTCTACCTTTCCATCAACCTATTGAATTAATTTGAGGGAAAACTGGTATAAATATATACAATTAGTTCCTAAGGCGTGCCACGTTCACAAAATAAACTTAAATTTTCCGATATAATAGACTTGTTATTCTCTGTCTTTATTAGCCTCTAAATCTCAAAACAAGAAGAACAGCTATGAAAGATGCTCTAAAAAATTTTCCCATTGTACTTATTGACATATGCACAAGCCTTGTACAATTTTTGTCAAGACTCAGCGTTCAATTCTTCCATTTCATCGGTGTATTGTCGATAGATTGACATTCGCAATTAAATACTTGATATCCTTGTCCAACACTCCGATTTCCAGTCTGTCGCACAAATTTCATTCTCTTCACTCACTGGTCAATTAGTCCACCTTCTTATTCTCGCTATTTACTAACTTGGTCGTCAAATCTAGGTTTTACTCTTGGTATAGCTCCTTAATGACCGTCAGTCTTCTCTTACTCAGCAACTTACCAAAAGCCCTTGGGATTAAATTCCCACGATCTCTTAAGGTGTTAGTTGTTCAAGATAGAACTGACTTTATTACCTAATTTATTATAATACTTATACTTTATTATTATTAAACTTTATACTTTATTACCTAATTTGACTGTCACTTTCTTCACCCCTCACTTGGCACATAAATTTAAGTTATTCACTATTGCTTCCAGTTTAAGCACACTGATATGTCTGGAGTCAACTGTTTTTCTCAGCTACGAAGCATCTTAAATTATATGACTCTGAACTTCAAGCACTGCACAAATCGCAATCGAGCTTGCATCACACCATATAATGCCTTTTTCACAATTATTGTGACAATAATATAACTAACTCAGAAAACGAATTTATTTTCCTATTTATAAAACTAGTAATTGTATGTGTGTATTCTTAGATTTTTTGTTTGATTATTGTTTATACGTTTTTTGAATTAAACAAAAAATGATTGTTTAAATAAATCAAAAGGAAAATAATTAGTACGTGATTAAATTGTGACAATTTTAATTTGTTACTAAGTGTGTTATAAAAAATAAAAAGCCCAGATCACGCTGAATTTAATTTTTTTATTTACGTTCGATAGCAAATCGATTTATAAATCAATTTTAATTAATTTTGAAGTATAAAATTAAAACAAATCGAATTGAGAAAAATGTCTGGCAAAGATATCGTCGCTCTTGTTGTCAGCAACTAGTCTGAGATGTGTAAAGCTCGAGCTTTGTTCCAGTCAACCATTGGTCGACCTTGTCATCAGGAAATAATGGTATGTATGTTTCAAAAGGACAACCATGATAGAAGACTCGGTGAATGGGTTTGACCTAAAATGATTGATGTCAGCTCTTGATTCGAACTAAAAGATTATTCTTTCTATGACACCAGAGTGTAGTTACGCGCGACTCATTTGGCATTAAAAACGAAAAAATTAACAAAATTTATCACGGTCTATCTATTGGATCGATAGATTCGAATATCCAGAAACTTGAGAAAGAGCACCATGAGTTTACCAGAGTAAAATATATCGAGATCATAAGATTGGGATGTGAAGAAATCCAAATAGGTTCCAATCTGTTCGGTGGTAAATTCTCGTTTGCGTGTCCAATAAATGATAATAAATCGACAGATTCTGACAAAATGACCACCAACAAAAATTGTCATCACTTTGAAAAAGGTAGTTCAAATAAAATGAATAATTTCAATAGTAAAGTTTTCAAAATATACTATAAAAAGTAAATATTAGTTCGAAATATATTGTTTTGTCTTTGTGTTAATTTATCAAATATTTATGTATTTTACTTTTCTTTTAATAAATTGTTTTGTAGGTACTCAAGTTTGGTTGGAAGAAATTCAATTACAACTTGATGAAAGTCTTTTTGGTTTGATTTATCATTCAGCCTATCTTAATGGATCAGAAATTTGGATACATGGAGGATTATATATAAATAATTCTTATGAAATATTTGTTTCAAATTTTATTTATATATTCAATTTAATAACTGAAAAATGGTACATTTTGTTTTATAATCCAAGTTTTTAGTTTTAATTTATATATTATTCAATCTCACGAATCCTTTGTTTTATTAATTAAAATGACTTACACTTATTAACACTCAATTTTAATTTTTTATATATATAATACATCGCCCTTACAAAAGTATCGACCGCCCTTTATTTAGAGTATTGACGTTGAATAATTATTTTCTATGAAGCATCAGAAAATTGAACACTGAAATAACAATTTATTTTCATTAATTCGATAATTAGAGCACAACAGATAAGTATTTTGTTGAATATCCGTGAGACTTTATAATCTTAGAAACTCTCTCAGGCATGTTATATACAAAATTATGGACAAATCACCTTACAATAGAGGTCTACTCCTCCAGTAAATAAGGACTCATTGCAACGAGAATCGTAGTAATGGGTTGTCTCCTAACTCTCTTCTCAAACTCGTCCCACATCTTCTTTTTTGGATGGAGGTCGGGACTTTGAGGTATCTATGGCATTACATGAATTCCTGTTATCCCAAACCATCTCTTCGCAACCTTGGTAGTGCGACAACTCGAACTGTCTTGTTGAAATGTCGTTGCGCTTACTTACGGCCAAAAGGGAATGAGACAATTCTCCAAAATATTGACATATTCATACCTAGTCATTCTTAGTGACCCAAAAAATTTGAGACAAACGATTTAGAACACCACTACATTTTTTAAAGTTTATTGTTAATATTTATTAGTATCCTTTTTGGGCTTAATTTATATTTCGAATTTTTATTTAAAATTTTAAACAGTAAACGTTAAAATATTTGTTTGATTGCTTCAACTTTGGTTACTGTAATTACAACCAGTTTTTTTAAATACCAATAGATTTTGAATCGGTACAATTATATTTTTATATAACAATATAAAAGTAGGGATGGAATTCATGCAGAAATTATCAGAAAAACATGATACTGTAGAAAAATCATATTTTAACATTAGCAATTGGGAAAAAGTCAATTATCAATCATTGATACTATTCGTTGGACTTTTGACTAATGATCTAGTCTTAAACGGCACTGGTATGATCAAGAATTTCGTTTCATGCACCACAAAAATCAAATCATCAATTGCTTTTACTGCTTTCGACAATAACATCATTGGACAATCATCACCTGACACTTTATCAGTTGCATTTTTCATATTTTCTTCTTGAATTCTGTCGACAATATCATTTTCAGATACAGTTGTTACAAAAACAATATTTTTATGAAAATCAACGTAGTCCATAAATATGGTATTTTTGAAAACAAAATCAGGACTTAAATGGTTCCATTCAAAATTTAAAAAGGAAAATGAATTTGAAATGATTACAGTACTTATTTTTGATATTGTAGTAGCAATACCAAACTGTTTTTTCACTTTTTTTTCAATGGGATATTTCTGTCCAAGAAATCCTTATATTTGATTGAGTAAGAGCTTCCAAAGTAAATTAGTTTCATCCATATTGTATATATCACGGGCCTAAACTGACTCTAAATTTTTCGAAATAGTTGATTTATTACACGGCTTCTCAGCTGTCATATCCACAGAGGCGGCTTTTCCCTATTGCTTCACATTCTAGATTCCTTGTGGTAGTTTAAAATGGTCAATCCATGAGGTATTAATTTCAATTGGGTAAGTAAATTCAGTAGCAAACCAGATTGTCTTTTCCAATTACATGTTACCATCGATGTAATTAATCAAATTACAATTCATCTACATAAACAACTAAGTAAGGCCTTGTCAATGTTGGAAAAGGTTCTTGAATGATCTCTAATCTTACATTGTGAAGATTGGATTTTGGGTTTCGATAGAATGTCGTCTTTCTTCTTTAACCAAACATAAATTGTACTAGTTTTAATATCCAAATGAGAAGCAATAACAATGTGTTTAATATGAAGATTAATTACCCTATAAACCAGGATTCTCATTTTCTCAGCATTAGTCTTGCATTGAAGTTTGTATTTGATAGTATTAGGTTCGAGATTAAAATCAAAATTCATGATGCAACTTTATTTATACAACAATATAACAATTTTTAAACAAATTTATGAGGAACAATATTTTCAATTTGCATCAACATTTTAAATATAAATATAAACATATACCGATTTTAATTTGTGAATATTTTGTCAGAAATTTGAAAAATTGCATGCATCTAAAATTAATTCCTTAATTAATATTGGTTATTCAATATAAAATAAATTTGGATATTCAAATATGTTACAGTTATTGTTTTTCAACTTTTAATTTATTCGGAATTTTAAGTTTTTATATAAAATTGGAAAGTTGTGTTTTTTTTACAATTTTATCTAAAGTTACAATTAATAATTTTTCAATGAATTTACAAAATTTTCGTTTGTTTATATATTTTACAACTAGGAAAAGACCCGTCATGTATGACGGGGAAGTTATATTTCGTCTTTGAAAGTTTCTGTTTTAATTAAAAAATAGTAGTTATAATTTATAATTTATTGTTTCGAATTGGGTTTTTAATTTTTACAATTTTTTTAAATTTATTTTTTTTTATTTTCTTTACAAATCATAACCCTAATCCTAACCCTAACCATAAAAACCTAACCCTAACCCCAACCATAAAACCTAACCCTAACCCAAACCATAACCCTAAGATTTTTGTCACAAGAAATTTAAAATAATTTACTTATCTACTTACAATTGTAAGTAAATAATAAGAGCCTTACGCAGATGAAACATTGGGCTTTTATATTTTACAATTCCATTATTTGTATTTTAATTTAATCATCCATTTTAATTTATTTGTAGCATATTTCTTTATTTTTGAAAACGTTCGTTAAAGGTTAATTCTTGATTTTAAACTTAACTTTAAGAATTTATTCCTTTGATTTTACGTTAAAACTTGGTTTTAATTATTTGTGAAATAACTAATTCTAGATTTAAAAAATTAATTGTAACTCTCTAAACTTTATTTTAATTATTTTTCAGAGTTAATATTTCCAACAGCTCTGTGGGTAACTTGCTGCTCAGTTAAGACGTTTATGTTACCCTTTTTAAGAAATGGTTTAATACGATTATATTTTGTCAGAAATTTGAAAAATTGCATATATCCAAAATTAATTTATTAATTAATATTGGTTATTAAATATAAAAGAAATTTGCATAAAAATATGTTACAGAGTTATTGTTTTTCATTTCTTAAATTAAAATCAATTTTAAATAAATATTGTTATCATAAGTTATCATACACACGAGTTTTATAAAATATTAGTTTTCTGAAATTATGTTTTTATTAGGAAACGCATTGAATATGGTGGACCAAAACTATATTTGCATTCTTCAGTTATTATTAATGATTCATTTTTGGTCATTGGAGGATTTTCTTTGACAAAAAATATTAATGAGCAAATCGAAACCAAATTTTCGAAATACATTTATAAATATGATTTCGTAAGAAGCTCTTGGATGATATATAATGCGGACTTTAGTAGTGTGGGAGCTAAGTCTTTTTTAAGTAATAACAATGATCATATCATTATTGTTGGAGGCAAAACATCTGCTTTCAAATATCACTTAACTAGGATTAATCTAGGTAAGCTATTATTATCTTAAATCCCATTGTTTTAAAATTTAATTTCGTCATAATTCGAAGCATTTGTTTCATAAATAAATTTGGAGAAAAATCACTTCGACAAAACTTGTGAACATGGATATTAAAAGTTAAATTTTACTTACAGTATTTTACTTGATGTTTAAACTTGAAAAGCATTTAAATACATTTTAAATTTCATTTTTTTTCAAATTAATCGTCTCAAACTATATAAAAAATAAATAAAGAATAAAAATAAATAAATCCATGATTTCAAATTTTACACGATTTACTTGAATATATATATATATATATATATATATATATATATTTCAAAAAATTTGTACATTTTCTGAGCACATGGAAAACAAATTTCAAGTTATGGTTAGGAATATGAACCACCGCTTCATGTGATACATGTTAAATAATCAATTTTCTAAAAAAAGCATGAACTGAATTATGTTTCAAAAATATCAAATTAGCGTTTACAACACTCATATATATTAGGGTTATGAATTTTTCAAATTTTTAATATTTTTTATAATGGCATCGTGTCAATAGATGAGTTTTTCCATAAAAATAAAGAAAACAGTAATTACTAGTAAATAACCTGTCATGTATGACGGGTATAATTATAAAGTTAAAATTTCAAATAAATTTTCAAAATACGTTTTTTTCTTAAAATTCATTTATTTTCAACATGAATTATTAATTTAATTATCTACTTACAATTGTAAGTATTTTTTATACAATACAATGACGTCATAGCGTTCTTGATAGAATCAGTAAATCAGTCAGTCAGTCACTCAGTCAGTCACAGATCAAGACAAATATATATATATATATATATATATATATATTTATTTTACAAAATTTTTAAAATGTCCTCCATCAACCTTAATTACATATTTCTATTTCTGTTAAGGTACATTTAAAAATGTTTTTTTAATCTTTTGGATGATTTTGAAATTTATAATTATTTCTATTATTATAATGGTTAATAATGCGTTTGTAATCACGGTATTTATTTTTTTAGAAAATATCGTTTAAAAAATCTGATTCATCTGTGAGAAAAAAAAACAGTGCTGCATGGACCCAAAATTTAGTTCCTTTTAGCAAAGCTATGAAGAAAAGAAATTCAATAAGATTTGTGGAAGTTATGTTAAGGGAGAAGAGTAAAATGCCAAAGGAACATGATATTATCGGCCAATATCTATTTTTAGCCAACAAAGTAAAATCTAGACACGAAAGATGCCAAACCATAGCATATGAGTTGAAAATTTTATGGGAAAAATTTACCTTTCTTATTCAAAGTAAGTTTACAATCATTAGAAAAATAGAAAACATTATTGGAAAACATGATAAATATTTAAAAAGACCCACTGCAGATTTGCAAGTAATGTTTTCGAAGGTGATTGATATTACTGACATTAAATGTAAATGGCTGTCTAATAATGATAAGGAATTTTATCGAATACAATTATTATTGGATGGTAGATTTGGCAATGTTACATTAAAGGAAGTAGAATTACACCCATCTAAAAAAGAAAAGTCTGTTCTTTGCCATTATCATTATTTATGGATGACAATAAAAAATCTGAATACTCTGATAACTCATAAGATGAAATGGAATGGCCACCGACAAGTTCCCTTCGAGAGAAAGCAGTACAAAGTGTGCCATTGTCCTTATAAGAGAAGGAAAATTATCCACTAACAATGCATAGAAAGCCCTTCATATTGTAAAAGACACTGGTCACAATGTTCCTAATCCATCTCAATCCTGGTGTACACAAGACAATTTACAAATAAGCAGAATTGTTGAAACAATACTTCAAAAATTCTCTAAAAAATCATGTCTTGTGTTTACATTTTGACGGAAAGCAAATTAATGAAGAGGAAAAAGTGATCGTGTTAAAGAATGGTTCTCAAGAGACTTGTTTGGCTGTTCTGTCATTAGAAAATTCGAAAGCTGAAACAATATTTTGCGCTATAGAAACAGTCTTGTTAGAAACAGCAATATGAATTGTGGTCGCTATAAAGATGATTTTTTGTGACACCACAAACACAAATAGTAGAGCTAAAATGGTGTTGTTATTCGTTTACAAAGACATTGCAGTAGACATGGCTTTATCCCTCAGTATATTGGATGCCACCAGCATATTCAAGATCGTGTTTTGCGACATGCGATGGAAGAAATATTGGGCGACGAAACCTGAAGTCCTAATACCTCATATCCATTTGTGACAAAATTGAAAAATAATTACGAAGATTTACAAATGCAATTTGGCACTCAAGAAAATTCTATAATTTTACCTGAATTTAATCTTGGTTGGAGAGATGATATGAAATTTTTAGATCATTTATGTAACGTGTTTTGTTATTATGACGATCATCAACTACTTCCTTACATAAAGTTTCAAAGTCTACCATGTGTGAGTAACGCCAGATGGAATTTACGTTCAATTTTTACACTATTGACTTTTGTTCTACTTCCCAAAACATGAAATCAAATCTTTACAGATTTGTGAGGTTTTATAGCAAAGCCCTGGTAAATGGTATGTCTTTTAAACCACTGTGATTGACAACCAGCAACTATGATATGAAAACTAGCATTACAACAATACCCAAAGGCTAATATATGTTTTGATCGACACTGACAGAATGAAGACTCCGTTATTCATGACGTGGAAAGGAGTCATCTGTTGCGGTCAAAAAACCCATTATATTGAACAACAAACAATTTACACGGTCGAAAACCCATTATAATCAAACACGTTATAAAAAGAGAAAAAGACAATGACAATACATGTATTCGGAATCATAACAGTCAAACACCCGACAGTTCGGAGATATCACCGTGACACCATGTAGGCCGGCAGAGCGCCGATGATAAATTGGCAAGGCTAGAACATAACGTAAAGAAAAGCCAACAAGTCAAAAAAAATAATCACCTGATGCAAATATGACAAAAATTTTACAGGCAAATAGTATGCGACGTACGCACGGAGAAAAGGCAAGTGATACGAATAAATATGAGGAAATACGATAGAAATACGATTGAAATATGATTAAAACGAAGAAAAGGATTAATAAGTGACGAACGCAGAAAATTAAAGGCGACGAACGCCAATGATCAACTTCGGATGAAATGGAAATTAACGATATAGCGACGAACGCACAAAGAAAAAAGAGAATTTGAATACTGACGAAACCGTTGTAAAATAGATAGCGACGAACGCAACAAGGAATACAATGCACAGAGATAGCGACGCACGCAGAATGAGTGACAATGACGAATAAAATGAATAATAAAAGTACGAGATAGACCGAGATGAAAATGACAATAACAATTAACGAGAAATAAAATGCACGGGATTGAAAAATGAATAGGGATAAACGAAACGATAAATGAAATTATAGAAGATAGAATTAAAATGAAAACGATAACGATAAATGATAAATTGAATATAGAAATCATGATGATAAATGGGTAAATGATTTAACGATTATTATAATTTAGAGAAATGAACGATCACGAACAACCAGGGACATCAAGCGCCATAAACCACAAGGAAAATATACCAATAGCATATGCGGGCGAAGAGGAACCCATAAGCCAAATAATTAATCGCGATGATAGAGAAATCCCTCAATATATGACACTGGAGAATGGAGAGCGAATTGGAAAGGCTCACGGATAAAATCGGAATCTTACTAGATCTCCAAATGATCGAAGTACGACATAAAAACAGCCTGAAACGAAACAGTCACCGATATACAAAGGTGAGCGACACCTACTACGAGGACATATCCGCAGAGATCCTGGAAGCAAAAAATGACGTAATTAAAGAGATAACGACGAAAATTAGAAGAAAAAGAACGAAATTCAAGTTACTCGATAAAAGAATAATTGAATATAAAAAGGCCCTAGAAGCCGAGAATAAAGAAAATATACGACCACAGGATCCAGAAGTGAATAATGAATGACAATTATAAATGTTGTAAATAAAATTGTAGTAGTAATAAAAGTATATAAATGTAGGTTATCCTGACATGTATTGATAATAAAAGCACTGAAAATATAATTTGTCTGATAAAAATATTTTAAATAAAGTCGAAAAATCTTCGCGAAGAGCCCTCGGGTTCGAATGATGGGCAAATCAACAACAGCGCACCCTAAGTAATTTTATAAAAACGTAGATAGATATCGACTACAGCTAAGTATCGACAGTAGAATCGTTAATGTACAGCAGTATCGTTAAGGTATAACTTTTAAAATACAACAGTTAAGGTATAGGTGTAAATAATGATAAAAAAAACCTAAATAAGATTATATTGTTTATAATGTATATATTTGATAATTATATATTTCACCCGCCGAAAAAAGCGGATCTTTACTTTTCCATTTTAGATACAAATCCCGAGACGAGACGACGACGACGGCGACGATCCAACATTAATTGAGTAAAACGTATCAACCAAGAGACAACCGAATAAACAGACGAGAAGACCCCGAAATCAATCTTGAAAAAACAGAACCCTTAGTAACTCAACGAAGGAGTGTCCGAATCGCTAACCGACAAGCATCATTAGACGACCTTGACGTATTAACGCCAGTTAAAGGCAGACAACCAAGAGTATCATCGACACCCAGAAACCAACAGACCCGTATATCCTTTGGAGAATATCTCAGAGAAGACAGAGAAAACTTACCCGCAGATATCGAAACAGATTCAGACACCGATTCATTAACAACCCGACAAGTCCAAAGCGAGCCAGAAACAAACGAAACAGAAGAATATAACGAGATAGAAACAATAGACCTAGCCTATTCAGTAATAGAAAACCCTACAATTTACGGAAACAATCTAGACGAAACCGCGATACCGATGGAACCACTTAATAATCAACCGCAAAACGATCCACCCCAACCGAATAATCAAAATCAACCGGCAGCAAGACTAGTTCATACAACACAATTCCCCTGGGAGAAATTCAGTGGCAATATTTAGGATTACAGAAACCGAACACGTGAGAAAAAGCTGTACAAATGGCACAGGACCATATGAACGTTTACGAAGACAAAGACGAAGAGGAAAATCAAATTTACGTAGTTGAAAAAATGACTTTACAAGAGGACCATGACAGGGAAATGCAACAAGTCCATATACCACAAGGACATGAATTGAACGACTAAACCCAACATCTACAATAATTATCAAGGGGGAAACAATCAAGGACAATTCAATATGGGATATAATAATACCAACAGTAGTCGTGGACGAGGAAACTACCGAGGAAATTACCGAGGAAGAGGACGAGGTTATTTTCAGGCGAATTCGGACAGACAAACGGAATCTACAGGAAAGGAATCAGAAGGAATGAATGCGAATACACGACCTGTATACAAGGATGAATTAGGAGGACAAACGAAAGTGCGATTCACGGACGGCGAAAATCAACAAGAAACACGAACATGCTTCAAATGCAACCGACGAGGGCATATTTCTAGGAACTGTTATCGAAATATCGTTTGTGAACGATGTTCAAAGTTCGGTCATACTGGTGCAGTGTGCAGATCTAGCGGTTATAATCCGAATCTCGATCCGAACAGAAATCAATATCAAGACAATGCCCAGGCATACCAGAAAACGGCACCACAAGCAACAAATTCCCCAAATATGAAGGTAAATACCGGACCGACAGTTAATTTATTACAAGGAGAAACATACGATCCACGACAAAAAGCATGGGAACAATTTGAAGGAGAGATCGATCAAATCAGAAGTGCACGAATACAAAAACGAATGGACCAATGTGAAAACGTCCACCAAATATACACGATAATACAGGAAAGCGAAGAAGATAATCACTTGCAATCCTTATTTACTGAAAAGGAAGAGATTAGTAACCCCGTTCCCAAAGACGAAGAAGACAATGAGGAGGAAACAGATAACTCGGACGGCGAATATTACGATATTGAGAACGAACACGACTATCACGAGGAAATAAAAGTGGGAGCAACCGACAGCGAGAATGAAGCCGAAGAAGACAGTGAATCCGAGTATGGATCTGAAGAATCATGGAAGACGATAGAACCAACTGAAAACGAGGAACAACAAATAAACGCACTGATGACAAGTCAATCAAAAATACTCATGTTACCAGAAGAATCGGAAAGGAGAAGACGAGACTTAATAAGGTTCAGAGATAGCGGAGTATTCATCGAATATGGTGCAGAAATACGAAGTCAGATACGAGAACTCTCCAAGCATTATTGGAAAATACCGCAACAGCTCATAACAGAATATATAGTTGTAATTCAAACAATGTTACGAAACGACCAAGCAAGAAAGGCACTTGCAGGACCGTCATCAGGATTAATCGACAGGCACGGCACAGTCTGCAAAGTGCATGAACCATTGTCAGCTTATCGAGTACTTGTCGTTGCACGTAACCAACCTCAAATCGCACCACAACTGATAAAAGTGACATCATTCGACGTACGACGACTGAAGAGACAAATTAAAGAAATGTTTGGAGACGAATATGTATTATCCTTACATGGAGGAAGACTGAGTAGTTCGAAGCAATCAATCAGTTACCTAACGGAAGGAGACGTGTGGCCAAATCACACAAACGTGATATCTTTATCAATATATGGAAGACAAAACACAGCTAGCACTAATCCAAGAAAGACTACCGGAAATATGGAAGGACGTTCGCGAAAAGATAAAATTTCACCAAGAATCACTGAAAAATAATTACGACAAAAGCGCCAAGCCACACGGATTAAAAGTTGGAGATCGAGTTATGATAAACATACCGGAATTTGTGCCCGATACTGTATCAAAATTACGACGACCATATAAAGGACCTTTTCAAGTTGTGGCAGTAACTCCAAGGAATATAAAAGCAATTTGGGAAAACGAACCGATGAAAAAACCTGTGTATGTACACGCGAACAAATGCAAACCGATAAACAGGAAGCCGGAAGATACACAGCCACATACGGAACGACCGAAAATTCGATATGAAGACAAGCAATAGTCGACGACGATCAATAGAAACAAAGACGACAGAACGAAACTTGTTGTAGAACCGAGATATGTACTTCGGAATAGGCAGGTGAATATGCTACAGAACGTGCCAAGAGATATGTTCAGTGTATACGGCGACTCCACTTACGGACAGTGTGGATTGGTCAGATTGATGCAACCGCCTACAGCGCCACAGAATACCGAGGACGGTATTTATTCGGAACAGGGAGAGCCACCGAGGTCTTTTCCATCAACCAGCAAACCTTACGATATAAATAACTATCCATTTAGCCGAGTGGCAGAGAACCAAGCGGAACAGCAAAAAATTAATCAGGAAAGATTGAGAGCAAGACGGAAGAAGATGTGGCAAATTGGACTAAAAATATTCGTTCCCGCAGCGACAACATGGTTGTTCATACTAACCATCATAATGATCGTCGGACATGCAAAAGCAGCGGAAACTGTACAAACAATACGAGTTGGAAGAATCGAACTACGGCTAAGAGGTCAACACATTTTCATGAATACACCAGGACGAGGCGAAAAGAAAATACTCATATACAAAGCTACCGAGAACAGAAACTACTGTGAGCAAGTAGACAAACGCAATCTGAAGGTAATGTTTCAAACCCCGACAATTATCAATATTGCAATCCTAACAAAGAAACCAAATGGAAATTAACAGCCCTTGACGAATACGAGCTCACTAGACAAGGAGAGCATAGAAATAACTTGGAATGTTTGCAACAAATCCAGAGGGAAATACTAACCTACACCGAGACCAGGCTGGCAAAGCGAATAAAAAGGATCGAAATCGAGGATGCAGTCAATAACGACACGATAAAAATACAATTGACATTGAAGAAAGATGAAATCGCGAGAGTGGCATACAGAGCAGGGCCACGCGGCACGACGATGACATTAGACGAACAAAATAAAAACATCACGATTAAACGATACAAGGAACAAGCCAAAGGCGAATACCTAATCGCATTATATAACAAAGTAATCAATAATCTATATGAAGATCGGACAGAAGTCAATTTTCGGTTGGAGATATATGAAATACAAGGAACGCGAATGTTAAAATTGCACCCCAGAGACTGGCCGAGAGGAGCAGAAGCTGAAGGCTATCAACTATTTGAACAATGGATGGAACCTGTAAAAGTCCGAAATGTATGCCAAACATTGATAGGGATGCGATGGAAGACTTAAAGATTTTTACATCAGCTGGAACAGTTTATACGTCATAATAGAGACCAACCAGAATCGAAGAACAATGACGATAATTGCAACAAACGATGACAGAGAAGAAATTATCAAAAATATGGGAGGAGTCAAGTACGAACGTAAAGCCCAAATATGGATGCGATGCAATCAAGCAAACCGTTTCCGAGTACACATAGGAAGTCTAAAGGGGGACAACTACACTGAATTTTGGATCGTGAACTCCATACTGTACTATCCTGTTCAGGAACAGTTATTACCGACTTTGAGACGCTTGGCAAAGAACAACACTGAGAAAGTAATCAAGTATCAGAGGATACAAGGACCCTTATATATGACGTGTACTAATAGGCGACAAAGACTGAGTCAAGAGCTGTCACACCTTCAAGTTGAAGAAGATTTCGAAGGCACTATATACGGTATATGTGAACAATCCATGAACAAAAAGAAGAGGAACAACGAACTCGAAACAATCCGAGAATACTCAATATTAATCCCCGCCAGACCAGACATCAATCGAACAGCACAATACTACGAATGGGGAATATACAAGCCTAATCCATTTCAAACCGTACACTTCAGAAAAGGACCGAAATTGGAAAATTATTTGTATAAGACCTACAACTTATCAATACCTGAAGCAATCCTGACAAAAGAGGATATAAAACATGCTGAGGAATCATTAGATCAATTAGTACAACAATGGCTCGAGCAGAAAAGAACACAGACTAAGCCACAGAATTTCCGAAATATAACAACACGTCCAAACCCGAAAGCAGTCAAGACCAGCATAGAAGAAAAGATAATAAACGGAGTCATAGTAAGCGCGATAATAGTGGCAGTAGTCAGCGTTGGCATCATGATAGTCATTCTAAAACACTCAAATAGAACTAATCTCCGATACGGCAGAGGAAAAGGTATGAATCCAACCACGTTGATGCTAGGGATGGCAACTATAATGACAATAGAAACTATTCCACAAAACGAAGCGGCGGAATATCACTTTATGTGGGGAACAATAAAAGTACAATACGGGAGAACGTATATAAAATCAAAAGCAGAATTAGTACTACAAGATTCACGAATACCGGAATGGATTTGTTTGGCTAAGATAACAGATTACGAGTTCCATTGTTCAGAAATGACTTCACCACAAAACATGGCAACACCAACAGTAATCGTAGCGTTACAATTAGTACCTGCAAGAGTACCCACCAGTGAACGAGCACTCACACTAAATTGGTACACAAGCGTGATCGTATACGATGACAAAATAGAATGGGATATGACACCCTTCTATCTGAACAGTGAGTGGTTAGTAAAGCTATTATATCCCGAAAGTACATTCGACCTAAAGAAGTTTCATCACTAACACGCCGTACCAATTATAGCCGACGAAGTGCTTTACACAGCCAGTTTGAGTGAACATGAAAAAGCATTGGTAAATTTCAGAAAAGGATACGACGGACAATGGGAGCCAAATGCTGGAATTGGGAAGTACCGATTAAACTTAATAAATGCACGAGGAGATAACCAAGCACAACTATCTGTACTAATAACAAAGAAAATCGACAACATGGAATACAACACCTTCTACCAGGAATACACCATCAATAAAGGACAGATAACAACGACCAAGTCTCGAAACTTACTAAATTCAACCTATTCGCTACACCAATACGACTTGCCACCGTACGAATTATTGCCGAAAATGAGCGAACTCTACAGCATCAACAGATACGAAGAACAAAAACTGACGGAGAAAAGAGAACGAGAAGATATTGATAAACACATACGGCGAACAAGAATCAGTGAATACGAGATCAGGTATACGACACAACGACTCGGAGTGAGGCGAGTGGATACTAACAGTCACCAATCAATGATCGTCCTATGTGCAACAACCAACAAACAAGAGATACACCATTCAAACGACACGTGGGTGTATTGCCGAATGTCATCCGACCTGATCAGGACGGGTATATAATCAATTCATAAGGAAAAGAAAACGGTTACAATCGAAAAACACGCCGAGTTCGTGATACAAAACTACACGTTATATTACCAAATAAAGGTACGCATGAAGTCAACATTATATCGAGAATATTACTTCAAATATCATCCGGTGTTACGAGAACACATCAAAGGATTGAGGAGCTTCCAAGATGTAGCCAATGGACAGGCGAACAGACTAAAGGACAGCATGATCCTCACGTGTAAAACATTTGACAGGAGATATCGGCAAGCGTTCCGACGCCGGCCCAGATCATTAATTGCAGAATGTCGAACATATTTGGGCATACCGAAACGAATACCAATCAGAATCATGGCGATGTATACCACGAAATACAATGACGATTATGTGGCAGCATATTATCAAGAATACCTGATAACGAGTGAAGAAGTACGAGCCGTACCTCCACAACATGAAGACGAAATCTACGAACAAAACCACAAGCTTCTGATACCAATGGAGTACCTATTCCCACACATAAAACCAGCAGTACGAGCGAAGCCGTTAATTATCGAGTCGATTACGGAGAGAGCCGCAATACCAACAACAACAAGTACAGGATCGATACAAAACTCGACGGCGAAACCACTAAAAGAGACAAAAGAGAGCGGCATCAACAAGTAAATTTATAACGTTAATCATTCTTGCAGCAGCCGGCATATTTATCTTATTCTGCATCAACACCTGCCTGTGATATCGACAATGGCAGCGAAAGAAGCGAAAAGCCAGAACCAAAAGACTGACCGGCGGGCGGAAATATGAGGCCCCTGAGGGTCCAGACAATCTAATACCAGACCTAATAAAGGAAGAAATCGAGGATGATGCACAAATGCGAATCGAGAAAGGATTACGCGATGTTCTTGCGACAGAGCCGATGCCCTCGCTGTAAAATGGGAAATCGCAGAACTAAACGACTGCAGATACGCGGAGATTCGTCCACCGATACGGACAACGAGTTTGATGTCGCCCCAAGTAAGGCGAGCGCTGGTCGATCCCTATTGTATCACCAGCTACTGACAAAGAAGTGAGCCGAATATAACATTGTAAATATGACAATTTTGCGTGATCGAAACGAACATTGACATAACGAATATTTTATAATGTATGACTATAATAATTGAATGTGTGAATGTGAATCTGTATAATCTTGCTTCAGCATTGCTAAAACTTGTCTTGTATCTTGTATTACTTTATCCTTCACGTATATTTTATGTTTTATTTTGTTGTAAAATCTCGGGTCGAGATTTCAATGGTACCCGGAGGAATGTTTCGGTCAAAAAACACATTATATTGAACAACAAACAATTTACACGGTCGAAAACCCATTATAATCAAACACGTTATAAAAAGAGAAAAAGACAATGACAATACATGTATTCGGAATTATAACAGTCAAACACCCGACAGTTCGGAGATATCCCCGTGACACCTTGTAGGCCGGCAGAGCGCCGAGGATAAATCGGCGAGGCTAGAACATAACGTAAAGAAAAGTCAACAAGTCAAAAAAAATAATCATCTGATGCCAGAAATTGAAGGTTTGCACCTCCCCTGATAGCACTTCGCGAGAGACATTGCCTTGGTACCGCGTCCAAAGATCGCGTCGCCTTGAGAAGAGTTAACGGCCCTGACAAGAAATAATTAATCGAAAAACCCGACAGAAAACAATTAAGTCACCTCTTGGACGCCCCGTTGTTGGTAGGAGGTCAGCCGACCCTCCACGTGTAGCCCTCAGTGAGGCCGACCCTTGGACGCCGCTCGCGGAATCACAGCGTTTTCCTGGGAAAAGATATACCCCTGCAAAGATATATGAATTAATAAACAAAAAACAAAGATTAATTAAAAAATTCCCGTGACTCAGGCCGCGATCTAAAAATAAATTCAGATGACCTGAATTGACCGCATACAGGCTCAAGGAATGATGAGGTTGACCGGCACACGAACTCCAAAGTCTATAATAAAAGAAGGTTTTTAGAATTTTTAAAATTATTTTGAATACATACCTACTTGGCCATCCAACCAGCAACGACGAAAAATCCAGACAGCCGACTGATTGATCAAAATAAGGACACAGGGTGTCCATCCAACATTATAAAAGAGACGACCACTTCGTCACTGACTGAACATTGTAGACACATTTAATTTGACGCATTAAAATTGATAAACCTGTTTTTGACATATTCTGAACCTCAAGAGCACGCTTTAACTCGATAGTTTCAAGCAGCCGAAGGACAACACATAAATCCGACGATTATTTGTGGAGAGAAAGAAACACACTTGACAACACACGAATCAATTCGAACCAACTTCCTCCGTACCATTTTCGGGCGATTATCGAAGCTAAATAAATGTAATTATTTTATTTGTAAAGGATTTTAATGATGATTCAATAAATGTATAAAATGATAACTCTTTTTATATAAATTATAATTAATAGATAAGTTTTAATCTTTTAGTTACCACAAATAAATTAAGTACCGTCGTCGCCGCCGTCCCTCGCGTAATAATGCCCCAGCTTGAATCGTCGTCGGGCGCATCGCCAGAAGACAAAAGAGATCAGATAATCCCTGTAATTATCGACATAAGGTCGATATCCATGTCCGCGTTTATAAGCGGCAACCACGTCGAGTCGTGGCTCGAGAAAATGATACCGCAAGTGCGCCCGTGGCGAGGAATATAATTTTGTTAAAAAAACCCCTTACAGTTTGTTTTCACAGCGCTGCGGCAAAATAAGATTAATGTGTTAAAACAATTACTAATTTATTACTGAATTTTAAGTTTTATGATTTAACGTATAAATAAATTTTAATGACTTTCATAATATTTTGAATTCGATAGAGTTTTACGATTTATAAATGAATTTTAATGATTTACGATTTAACGTACAAATGAATTTTAATGATTTACGATTGAATTTTAACGAATTACGACTTAGTGTATAAATGAATTTTAATAATTTTCATAATATTTTTGAATTTGATTTATTCTGACGACTAAGTTAAAGTGAAAGTAAAATCTTAAGGTAGATTTGAAGAAATAACTTATGATTGAATAAACGAAATTCGAATTTATCTATTTAGTGTCGATTTATTACGAGGGCGGGTCAATAAGTCCGTGACTTTTGGAATAAAACACAGATTTTTTGATAAATAAATCATTTTATTTTTCAACGTAGTCTCCCTTGAGCTCTATACACTTTGTCCAACGCTTCTCCAATTTTTTTATCCCTTCCAAAAAATATGATTTGTCGAGGTCCTCAAAATAGGCCTTTGTCTGCGAGATGACATCATCATTGGAGTCAAATCTTTTTCCACCAAGCCATTTCTTCAGGTTTGGGAACAAGAAGTAGTCACTCGGAGCCAAATCTGGAGAATAGGGCGGATGAGAAAGCAA
>MQRK01031554.1:0-16416 GCA_001938485.1 Girardia tigrina | reverse complement strand
TTTTCATAAAGTTAAATTATAGCATATGCGGTTTATGTAGAGCCGTAAATGTTTTAAAATATTGTATTGTCATCGGAAGCAAGCCTGTATAAAAAAAATTCAGCTCAATTGGATGACTGAAAGTGGTCGAAAAATCAATCGCAAGATTTGTTCCAGGCAGGCAGAAAGACAAACAGACAGACAGACAAAAAACCAAGCTAAGAATTACTAAGCACTAAAATCTATTCAGTAAATTCACTTCTATCTCAATATTTCACCTTTTATAGTCTTTTTTTAAACCTAATTTTAATACTTCTACACTTAATTTTCATTTGATTTTCACAATATTTGTTCAATTTATTAATTTTTTCCGTACATCCGGAAAGTAAATGTTTTAAAATATTCTATTGTCATCGGAAGCAAGCCTGTATAAAAAAAATTCAGCTCAATTGGATGACTGAAAGTGGTCGAAAAATCAATCGCAAGATTTGTTCCAGACAGACAGACAGACAAGAAACCAAGCTAAGTAAAACGTGGTAAAATGTTAATTAATTTTTAGCATCATTTATTCACACATTTAACATTTATAATCGTTAAAAACATCAAATTACTCGTGACATTATATTTGCTGGACAGTCGCAGACAGCATTATCGAATATCAAATTAATATTTTGCAGATAAATGTTTTTTTTAATTTTACGACTAATTTAAAAAATCATATGGATAACATTTTTTTAAAGAAATGCAACTGAGTCTTCTTGTAAAGAACCTTTACATCTGGACCAGGAGAAAACGCAGTCTCAGATGGACTGTCATTCATTGCTTCCTTAGGAAGATAGTCAAGGTGATCAATGACAGTCTTCACTTTTTCAGTTGTATCTACATTGTAGCCATGAGCTAAGTAAACAGTGCGATTGCTAGCAAACTTGCAATCTGCACTCTGAATCTTTCCACACATCTTTTACTCTTCTCTTCAGCAGGTTCAAAGATATATGCTTCCAAGCGGTCACTACTATTTTCTACTTGCCATTTACATTTAGTTTCCTGAGCTTATCGTGAGAAGTACTGATTGGGGATTATTCTGTTGCAAAGGAAGTAAGGCGTGTATTTGTGGTCTTCTGTGAGAACAGCGAAGGTTAAATCTTCTGTTGTTGGAAAAGCATCATGATTTATTGCAAATGTAGCAAATTATTGTAGTGGAATCAGATTTGGCTGTGGATGTGAGAGATGTACTTGTGGAGGCTATTGCTGACGACTAAACAGCAAACCACTTTGTAATTTCACTGTTTGAGATTATGATAACAAAAAATAGAAAGGTAGTTTTAAAGATCGGTTCGGATTATTAATTATTACTAAAATACTCCCAGTCTATTACTTTTGCTTAGGGAATTTCCCCCTCCAGTTAATATGTTTAAAAAGACCCTGCAATATCATCATAGATGGAAACCCTATATTCTGAAACTCAATCTTTAAAAGAAACAGTGTCTCAGTTAACAGCTAGCACCACCAAACTAACTAGTATTCCAACCCGTTCTTGTTTTATAAAACCACAGGGAGATCGTTCTAATTCACTAGATAGTCTAATTTACTTTTATCGATAAAGTTCAAGGAAAAGGCTACAAATTGCTGCACTGACTGCCGATTCTTTGATTAAAAAATTTTAATATATCGATTTGCATATATCATGGAAAATATAAAGGAAATTCCCGTAGATGTAATCAACCTTGTAACTGAAAGTTGAATTCATCTCCCGGTAATACAAATAAACATTTAAAATAATGCAACCGGTGCTGTTTTCGGTAACCAATTTTCGATAAAAAAGGCTTACAAACATCGACTTAGATTTGACAAACATCTTTTTTATTGAAACTAAAACATCTCACTGTTCTCATGCTTCTATAAACTTTCTCGTTGTTTCCGGTTGAGTTATTATTTTTTTAATAAAGTGTTTTTAATTTAATTTTTTAACGAATTGATAAAATAAATAAAATAAAGGCTTTTTAAATAGACGCCACGGCGTTAACTCGAAGTAATACAGTAGTTTATAAAAGGCAGATGTCAGACTCCAAATTTAACGAAAAAGCATTTATTTTATTTATTCAAAACAAAGAGATTTAGTTTATACTACGCAAAAGTCGGTTTAAAGCATTTAACTGTCGATATTTTAAGGAAAGAGACACTTTCTGACTAATTCATAAAATACACAACTTGAGTGTAAAACTGTAATTGTTGAAAATACGTGTTTTTCAAAATGCACCATATTTGTAAAGCTCAGTAACATTGTCATCAATAAGCAAATTGCATCACCTAAACAACTCTCAAAAGTTAAACTTTAACAAATCATGTACGGACATATAGAATTAAAAAATGCCAAAATCAAAATTTCAAAACAATTGAATTTTTCAGCATCTTTTAAGATACGGAAACAGCTTTTAAAAGACCGGACTATCCGAATTAGCCATCAATACGAAAATATTCTATGGAAAATTTTTAAGTAAGGACGAATAGTTCAACATATACCCTAATCGGCTTAAAAGAACAACTCGTTGGAGAAGTGAACCCAAAATCTTGACTTCAAATAGATCAAATTAATGACAACTGCGATCAATTCAGATTTGAACTCTAGAAACCTGCACAGTCCCAGCGATTATGAAACGTCATTTCAAATGATCTGTAGGAAATCCAAAGAATTCCGAACAGGAAAAATTTCAGTCGATCGTTGTAGTGTTTGATAAATAAGCAAGTTTTTTTTAAAAAATATATAATATATTTATTTAACAATCAAACCACGATATGAAAAAAATACTAGTGTCGATTGCCGATGTTGTAATAAATGATACATATCTGTGAATTTGTTAATTATCACGTTAAAATTTTTCAATACAAAAAACATTTTTCAAGCAGGATAAAAGAGGATACATACATTTTAACACATTTTGATTAACTTGCTTTTGTTTCTGACAGTTTGTCTGTTTGTCCTCTGTAATAACCTCACAGAGCACATACCGTTTTTTACTGCTTGGTGATTCTAATAGTTATATATTTAGTTACCTTAAATTACCTTGTCTTTTTTGTGACATGTAATTTATTTTTATGTGTTCTAAAATTTTTACAAATGTATTCGTGTCATGTTTTATTTTTGTCCAAACCATTAAAGAAATTGAAGACTTATAAAGTTTTGAAAAAGAAGAGGATATAAATTATTAGAAGAAAATATAAAGATGATATAAAGAAGATATAAAGATAATAATTATTGTAAGAATTATTATAATATGAAATAAAAATTAATCGATAAAAAATTCGATTTTGGATATTAAAAAAAATAATAATACTTTACTTACCGAACGACGGATTATTTTATAATAATTATAATTTGACAATCCCAGTCATAAAATACAGTCAATCAGTTTCAACTCAACTTCAATCCAGTTCCAGACGACGATACTATTGTACTTGAGTTAATTATCATTAACATTATCAATATTTATCTACATTGTATTTTTACTGTAAGTTTTTATTGTTTCAACTAAACATATCGCTGTTAATCGATTTGTTCTCGTTTCATACTAAATTAGAATTACATTCATAAGTAAAAATAACGGTATTATCTCTCATCATAAAGCGGGGTTAATATTGTTGTTTTTATATCCTTGATTTTTTCATATTTTCTCAATTGACTTTTTACTCATTTCCCATGGTCCAATTGAACTGAAATTTTGTCCTAATATGAAATCTCGATGACAGTACACGAATCAATTAAAAAGTTTATTATCTGAATGATTCATTAATCAGTTTTTGCACCAAACAAATTTGCGAATACCCGTAAATTATTACCTATTTATGAATTACATTTGTGGTGCTCGGAAAATTTCAAATAAAAACAATTATATTAAAAAATTAATTAAACAACAAATAGTTGTTTGAATCAACTAATACAATTGAGTGCTGGCCGCCGGATCGAGCTGTGGTGACCAGAATCTCTTTAATGTACTGGGACTCGGTGCCAGAAAAGGTCAACATATCGGTTCAACGGCGGCGTCGTGTCGGTCGATGGTCAACTCTATGAGTCCAAGTGCGTCATACGGATTCCGTTCCGCCGAATGATGCGGCGGTAGATGTGGCCCGATCGTTTTAATCCGAGTAAGAAATGAAAATTGACGATCAAAAAAATTGCAATTTGGAAACAACGAAAACCAGGTGGAAATAAATGCATAACAAAGACGATCAACAAAAGCCAAAAAAATATTATAGTAAATAGATTTTATTTTTTCAAAATAGTGTTACAGCACATTATTTTGTTAGTTTATTTAAACAACAATATTGTTAATGTTTTTTCGAACACCCCAACATTAATGATTGTGTGAACAAAATTTGAAAATAAATAAATGTTGTGTTGGCGCGATTGTGCTTTTTCCCTTATTGATAAACCTGATTTTCACGTCAGAATGAGTTGGGAATCCCCCTCCTCGACAGCGACCCCGATCGGTCGGATCCTGTGTGCTATCGTCTCACACAATTCGGCGACGCACGGCGGAATCACGCGACCACACCAACTGCACATTTGGGTCTCGGGTCGACGAACCGAGTCACTGAACTGCATCGGCAGTCACGGAAAGAGGCACGCAGTACGGGAAGCCACAGCGGACCGGATGGGCACCGCTACTAAGCGGTGCATCGACCAGTATCGGTCGGGTCGAATTGAACTCTGGTCGGCACTGGACCGGTCTCTCCTTTCCGCCGAACGGTAATTTCCCGCACAAGTTAGAGGTGCTGGTCTTCACAACTCGATCCGGAGACCAGCACCTCAACATGAAAACAATTTAATTTAAGTCTTTTTTTTAAGATTTTTTGTATTTGTCATAAATCTATGAATTTTTAGAATCCTTTCGTAATAAATACATTTTTAGATTCCTTATAAATTTTATTTTATTTGGTAAAATCTTTGTCGTGAGAAATTCTCAAAAAATATTGACTTTCTGGACTTGAAGTATCCTACTCTTTTCCATAATTTCTTGTGTTAAAACTACTTTTGGATAATTTAAGGGCCAGACCAGTCTACCTAATTTAGCAATCGACATCGAATTATTTGGATTGAAAAGACTAAAAGAAAATAAATATTAAATAAATACTATATTAAAAAAAGATTTTTAGCAACCACGTTTTTATTCTCACAAAGAATAAAACATTTTCTCCAACACAAGAAAATAATAGGAATTTGCTCATAACTCATTTTAATCACTGATATAGTAATGATGAAATCCTTATAAAGATTTTGTGCAATAAGACCCTCCAGTGCTGTGTTTAAACGCTCGCTATTGATCTGAATAAAATCATAGTTTTAAAAAATCTTTTCAAATATTTAATTTCATTTTTGTAGCAGATTCAAAATTATACATTCATCTTTAATTATAAATTTATTGTATTATTCAAAATTTCAATTAAATAGAATGTTTCTTATTGTCAACATCTATTTAATTATGAGACATTTGGAAAACAATATTGAAATACAAATATAGAATCAATATCGTAGTCTTTATTGCAACTATGGTAAGATGTATTTCCAAGTAGCACAACGAAATATTTAACATTTTCCGATTTCTTTTTAAACAGCGCGAAGCGATATGCATCCACATTGGTCAGGCGGGAGTGCAGTTGTCGAGCACTATTTGGGAAATATTTTGTACGGAACACGGAATTCAAGCCGATGGGAATCTCAAAACTGACAGTGATTATGATACACTAAACTTTCATGCATTTTTTCAAGAAATCCCTTCTGGTCAATTCGTTCCTAGAGCAATTTCTATAGATTTGGAGCCAACAGTTCTAGGTTATTCATTTAAATGATTATCATGAATCATTTTTGCTCTTACTTAAAATATTATTTAAATATTTCATTTTCTCTGAATTTGAGAGGACTTTTTATAAAACTGGAAACTAAGTGGAGCGGAAAATTTATTATTAGACTGAACATTTTACCAGTTTATGAAAATTCGTAAATAAATTATATAAAATATATAATTAGTAAAAATAATTAAATTAAATAATTAAAAGTAACAAAATAAATAATCAAAATAATAAAAAGAAATTAAAAATTAAATAAAGTAAAAAATTACTAAGTAATTAAATAAAGTATTAAAAAAGTTATTATTGCTTTGTTCCATTATTGATTTTAAATTGCTTAATAATATTGGTGAGTAGCAATCACCATATATTTAAAACGAACCAATTGATAACGCCATGAGATCAGTGTGTGTATGTGTGTAAATGTGCGGGGAATGAAATGCAATAAAAAATGAAATATCGATTAATGTGCATGTTTGTGTTGTGTATTTGATTATGATTGAATGTGTGTGATGTTGAATTTTTGAATTTGGTGAATAGAAATCACCAGAGATTCAAAATGATTGTTTTTGTGAGGAATGTTTTGAATTGTGTGTTGATATTGTGCATGTTGTATGTTGATTCGGATTGTGCCTCTCCTACACAGATGGATGATTGATATTTTCTTTGATTCCTACTAATTAAAAATAATTTAATTTAATTTTAAAGTAAAAAGATTTTAAATAATTATTGAATGTATTATTTATTTTTTATGTAATTTAAAATTTTAATATATTAATTTAATATGTTCCTTTTTTAAAAAAATGTTTAGATTTAATTTCAACCAATTAGATTCTTTATAATTAATAATTTTTATTAACAGATTTTCATTTATTGAAAATAATTAGTTTGAACTCAGAAATAAATTGATCAAGAGAGATGTCAAATAGTGAGTGCGCTTGTGTGTATTAATAAATGTTGTAAACCTCATATTAATGTTGTTAATAGTTTTAATGAAGTAATTTATGAAATTTGTTTACGTGATGTCACAATTTCAAAAAAGTGTAATTTCAATGTAAAATAAAAGTTTGCGGGTTGATTTGATTTTCGATAAATTTTAAGAGACATGAAAAAAGTACTTTCACAAAATTTAACGAATTGAGTTAACGAATCGACAGTTTGAAAAATCCTTATGATAAAACGTTTAAATTAAATCCAACAAAAGTTTTAAATATTGTTAGTGAATTTAAAAACGATAATTCGATTTTATCGACGATAAATAAAATTCTTCTGGATCTCATCTACTGTCATAATCAGGGCGATAAAAATTTCCTTGAGACAATTCTGTTACGACAGAGTTCAAATTATGCCAACCCTTTCCTGTTATCCTCATATAAATCCTTTCCCAAACCCGACATCCCTTACGCATGAGAGCCATGTTCCGAGTGGTTGAGGATAGTCAAACTCGACTATCCTCAAGTAGTTTTAAATTGGCTCCCAGCTTGTAGGAATGCCGAGTCGGGTCGAGATTTCGGTCCGTTGCTTGGAGTTCGAATAACCTGAAAAGCAAAAAATTCTTAATTAAAAATCTCAATTAATAAAGTTAAATTTACTTAATCCAATTAATCGGCATTCCTGTCGTCAGCGCAGAGATACCTGAAATATAAACAATAAAACACAGATAAAATAAAATTTACTACCAAAACCGACGCAACGATAAACATTGCACCAGCATCCCTCGCAGCTGCGCATCCGTTGTCCAAACTATGACGGACGGACGCAAGATGTCATACCACCGACAGTCGTAATTGTTTATCTGTCGGTAAACACACGTCCGGGTAATATAAGTACCCAAACCGGTTCACGCAATAAAAACCAGTGCACAGTATTATCTGTCCATATTATTTGCACCATATTATCTGCACACACTTATTATTTTTTTTGTTATAAAGCACCACCTTATTATCAAAGCGACGACAATTATTATTTGTTACCCTCTATAACTCTCTGATAATTCTACAATTTTTATTCCTACATTATTTTGAAATTGTCATTTTATTTGAAACGAAGCTATAATCATCTATAGAGTAAATTTTGTTTTATGTTTTAAAAGTCGTTTTGTTAATTAATATATTTTATGATTGATTATTTTTATTTTACACTACTTTCTTAGATTATAATGAATTGGGTTAAATTTATTGCTTTTATTTGCCCTACTTATTTGAACTCATTTGTTTTAATTTTATTGACGTTAATAATTGCTGAGATGTTGGTGATAGGAGGCCCCCTCTTAGTTGTGGAAGGGACTAGAAAGAATGACAGTGAGATTATTGAGATTATTTTCGATGTAGTAAAGGTTGTGAGCGCAGCAAGGTCGAAAGGGCGGGTAGTTAAGTAAATCGAAAGGGTTGCGTGTAAATAGTTGTACATAGGAATTAGTGTAGTATGGCGAATTGTTTGATGCTATTGAGAGTACCAAACGATTGTATGAGTGAGGTATAGTTATCAGAGTGGGCAATAAACGCATGTACATAGATGATCGATAACTAAATGAATAAAAGCCAGGAAGAGGCAGTTTTGGGAGAGAGAGTCATTATTGAGAGGGAATGCGATTATTGAATGTGATAGATGGAGATATGGTAACAGTATGTCGACGGGTTAGCCTTAATGACATTTTGGAATAGTTACAACTTTAATCGTGAATTACGAATAAAGATCTTGTTTTATAAATTCAAAAAAAAATCAAGATTACTAAAAATTTTCGTTAGTAGAAAAATAAATGGTAATAATAAAATTGATAATAACGAACATGATCAAAGGTCTGCCAAATCTTATTATCTATTAAATAACGAAACAGAATTATTTTTATATCTTTCTATGATAATATTATTAGAACACCAACATTGCAATGATAAATAATATTGGTAAAAATACTATTAATAATACTAATTTTTATATGTATTGTTCACATTGCTTCTTAAATAAATCTTGAATATAATCCTATTAAATGTGAAAAAGTGGATTAAAGCATTTATCTAGCAGAGTTATAATGATGAGTTAACTGAAAGTTTCTATTCTGCAAAGAATTTATAGATTTTGTTTAATTTAAAATTTTAACAAAATAAAGAAGTTCGAATGTAATTAAATAAATATAAAACCAAAAAAAAAAAGTCGTGATTAATTGAATTTTGTATATTTGGTTTGGTGACAACGATATTTGCCTTGAACACAGCGAGTGTGTAGATTACTGGAGGAATAGTTCTGTTGATCAATTAATGCCAAACTAGTAAATTTTTGGTAAAATTTCATGTAATATTCAAATATACAGTAGTTCTTAAATTAATTTTTTAATAACTTTTGGATAATAATTAAAATATTTTATTAATATTAATTTTATAAAACCGTTATTCGATGGTGGCTACGGTTCGACTGCGAATGGCAGTAATTTTAGACAACATCTATTCTTAATAATATGGTAAACGATACTTGAGTGTAAATAATGGCGATTTTAATGATAAAATTGAGACGACAAATATGCTCTAAAATAATAGTGACTTGTAATAATGTGGAACTATAGTAATGTCTTGGTATCTCCATATAATACTGTAATAAATATGGTTATATCCAGAGACCAATATAAAACGATTTACCCCGGAGTATGAACGATGGTGTTAGTTACTGAAGAAACTTAACTTGGTCTCTGAATCTTGACAGACTTTGAGACGTCTTAGTCGTTATTCTCTATTTGGATGATATACTTCTATAAGCTTGTAATAATGCATGCGATTTAATCTAGTTGTTTATCTCACCGTCGTCTTCCATGAATCGTATAAACCGATTCGTCAATTTCAAAAGGATCAATTCCCTTGAGTGAGGTAAAAGTTAAAGTAATTGTGTTATCCCTGTGTTTATTTCGAGTCTGTTACTAGACAAAGGGATTTTAGCGAGCAAGACCTTCGTTATCAATGATAGTTCGGTTAGTTAAAGATGAGTTCGAAATATATCATGAGGCAGATGAACTCGAGAATTAGTTACCAGTCGAGCACTAGGTCGTAGCATAAATTAGAAAGTTAAAATAAATATCGTCAGCAAACCGAAAGTTGACGCAGAATGAATAAAATCTTCGTCCAAACAAAGATATTCAAAATCCATAAACAAAACTATAAATTGTGAATAAAAGTCATTTGTAAGTAAAACGTATCCGAACTATAAAATCACATATAAAACTAGTATGTAAGTAGCAGAATATCGCAAGATAAAATACATCTTAAAGATTATGCTGATCGAGTTTAACCTAATGACAAGGGTGTTGTTAAGTATTGTTGAAAATTGAGTATTGTTTAACATCACAATTCATCTAATATGAGTTTCAAGAGGTCAAAGGACTCATTGGGAGTGATGTGGAATGCTCATTGCATGCAAGGGGCACGCGGGCAGGTCGACGTTTATTTCCATGAGGTTCTCTTTGCCTTACTTAAAGAACATAATGAGAATTTGAACTTAACTATAAAATAATCATCCCCTCTAGAAGCTCAGCCACCAGTCTGGTCATACTCGTCACTGGACAAGAACCGGAAGGCGCTCTAATGTTTACACAACTTGTTGATGTAAGCAAAGGAGGCGCGTCTACTCCCCAAGTGTAGTGAATGTGTATGTAGAGAAGTAGTGAGTATTAGAGTTGCCGTTGAACTCTAAGAAAACGGATGGGGGCTCAGAGTCATCATTAATGTTGTTTGAAGGGGAGCACGACAATTCAATCGATCAGTAATGACTTAATCAGACTCGTGTTTTTCGATTGAAAAGTGGCATTAATAACAATAGAAATTATGCATTCATTGTTATTTGCGTACCTTTCCATTTGCTCGACAATCGGACGCCTCAAATTAAAGTGGAGGCACGGTTTCCATTCCACTGAGTAATTCCCGATTTATTCAATGAAATGAGTTTTTTTACTTGGAATTAACTTTAATCTATGATGTATTTTCCATTTTGTTCAATGACCTTTTCAATTTCTCTGACAACTTGAAAATTTCATGCTTACAGAAAGTATGATCTTCAACTGAGATTTTATAGCGTTACCATCGTTGAAAGTTTTACCACAAAGAGAGTTGTCCTAGAATCGAAATAAGTGGTAATCCGATTGCACGAGATCAGGACTGTATGGTGGGTACAACATCAATTCACAACCAATATCCATCAATTTAATCCAAGTGACAAAATACGTGCACGCCCTTCCGTCTAACCTCGAAAAAAACACCTAAGCGTTGTATTTGAGATAAACAAAAAAATCATTATTTGTAAAATGATAAATTTTCCTCGAATAAAACGCCTATTCAATTAGAATGCATATGCATTTTAATCGAATCATACATTGAGTTTATTAAAAGTAATTAATAAATATTTGTAAATATGGGATTCCCCCCACATATTTCTCAAATTTTTGAACCAAATTTTAAATTGATTAAATATGTTTTTATGAAAATTAATTGTAAAAAAATTTTTTTTATGATTTACTCTACAAAATTTTTTTGATAAATATTTGAGTTTCTCTCGAATATTACGCCCAGTGCGCTTTATTCGAATTGTGCGCCCAGTATGTGTACTAATCGAACATAACACCTAGGCGTTATTTTCGAAGTAAAATGATGGTGGAAAATGACACCCTCCATATTGATCAATTCTGGTCGCTTTTCCTTGACCGCAGCATTTAATTTGTCCAGTTGCCTACAGTAGACCTCCGAATTAATGTTTGGATCATCGAAAGCAGCTCAAAATATTCTGGACCTTTCTAATCCAACCAAATAGACAGAAAAATCTTTTAATAGATATATGCCTTTGAAGTGGTTTGTAATCACTCATTAGGCGTGCACCATGATCGATTTCGATTGACATTTTTGTAAACGATCTACGTTTTGTCTCCAGTGATGATTCGTTTTAAAATGGATCAAATTCACTGCTTTTAAGCAATTAATCACAAACGTTGATGTGATTTGTCCGATGAACTTCTTTCAAACCATACGGAACCCAAATCTCTAGCTTCTTAACAAGATCGACACGTTTTGAATGCTTCTCAATGACTATGTGAAATATTTAACTTCTCTGCAATCATCCATGCAGTTACACGACGATCTGCTTCGATGATGCTTGATATTTTATCCTCATTAACCTCACCTGGTAGACCTGAACGGTGGCCATCTTTTAGTGAAAAATCTCCATAACGGAATTTTTAAAACCCATTTGAATTCTTAAACATCTAGCAGCCATAATTGAGGAGCATGATGTTAAGCTCCGCCAACTCCTTGATCGCAAAAATTTCCTCGGCATTTTTACCGATTAAACCACAGATCTGCAATATTGCCTCGTTTTTATCATTCTGTTCCACGTACTGCAGCTTTTAGATTAACGTAGAGTTGTCCACACCACTATTTGTTGAAAGAGTTTATATTGAGAAAGTTACCGGCGCGAGTGTATCACAAACTCTATTTCAGTGCTGCAGCAATTTTCAAATCGATTTTGAGAATGCACTGTTAATCATATCCATAAGTGCCTCTTACACTGTTCAACCGGGAAAAGACATTCTCTTTTTACTGTGGAGAAACTACCAACACATGCATTTTTATGCAAACACTCTATCTCTTGCTCGTGATGTTATGCAACTGAGAATGTCTGGTGTTGATTATTGTGCCTCACAGTTGAAGTCCTGCCTCGTTAAGGCACCGGTTCTCCGAAATCACTTTCTTCAAAATCTGCAATTATAAGTAGTTTAATTAATTACATGCTCTTCATCCAGAACCAGTTTTAACGCGCTAGAAACCTTGGTTTGAAGCAGTCCTTAATAACACATCATTCATTTAGCATTATTCTTCTTTCATTAACAAGGAGCGAGAGAAAGATGGTGATATCACAGGTTTGTTGGAGCTATCGTCTCTTCTTCCATCAAAAATTCTAATTAATCATTTGACTTTCCCGATTCTAACTGTCCCCGATTGCACAATTGGTTCAACTATTCTTTATAAAAATATGTGTTACAAGTTAAAATGCATGATGTTTAGACTAGTAGTAACAACAACAAAATGTTTGGTAAATATAGCTGGTGTTAATATGGTGATTTTTATTTATTGCATGTTTAGTCAAATAATAAGAGAAAAACAACAAGAATACATCCCTAAAGGTTTCACAAAACAAATCTCGAACCAGAAAATTGTTGAAATTATTGTTGCCACTTGTAGTGATGTTCAGGCTCAGTCAATTGAAAGTAAGTTTGGATGCTGTGTTGTTACAGTACATGTACATTGTAAGAGATTGTCGTCGTTAATTTTTTAATTTTCGGAAATAAAAATTTTGGTTTTTAAAAATTTCGAATTATAATCGAAATTAAAAAAATAATGGAAAATAGGATTAAAAAAAATAAAAAAATGAAAATTTGTTTAAATAACAAATTTAACCTGTTGTAGATTACTAAATTTTGCAAGTCCTAATTTCTTTTTGATTTAGAATGGATGATAATTCCCAACCTAACATACATGAATAAGTTAAATCAGATGTTAAGAAGTAATTTTAAAGAAAAAGATTTTCTTGATGTTCACAGAATTGGAGATGTTGAAAATGATGAAGTTGACAATGAAGAATTATAATAATAATCTTTAATGCCAACATAAAATACATACTAACCCTCTTTAATTTTATAATTTGTTAAATTAAATTTAAGAAGGATTTGAAAATCTTATTAAAAAATTTTATATTTTGAAATTATGAATCTTATTATAAATTTTTTTATAGACGAAATTAGATCAGGACCTTATCGAAAACTGTTTCACCCTGATCAAATGGTATCAGGTTTAGAGGATGCTGCTAACAATTTTGCAAGAGGTCATTTTACGTTGGGAAAACAATACATTGACTTTACAATTAATAAAATTAGAAAAGCTATAGATATTTGTGATGCCTTAGAAGGATTCTTTATATTTAATAGTTATGGCGGTGGAACTGGTTCAGGATTTTCTTCTCTCATTTTAGAAAGACTAAAAGTTGAATTTACAAAAAAAACAATCTTTCAAACTGCCGTTTTTCCAGGTGAAGTTCTATCAACATCAACTGTGGAACCATATAATAGTCTTCTGTGCACTGCTTTTTTAGTTGATAGTTCAGATTTATGTGGAATCTTTGATAATGAATCTTTATACAATATTTGTTATGATAATCTTGACATTCCTAGACCAACATATAACAGCTTGAACAGAATAGTCGGTCAAATTATAAGTTCAGTTACTGCGTCTATCAGATTTGAAGGATATCTAAATGCAGAAATGGATCAAATTATCACTAATTTGGTTCCATATCCTCGAATACACTTTCCGATATTTACACATGCTCCACTCATATCAACTAGAAAATTAGAACATCAAACAATATCAACAATTGAATTAACAAGAGCGGCATTTGAACCTCGAAATCAATTAGTTAGTTGTAATCTATCGGGTGGTCGATATATGTGCTGTTGCTTACAGTATAGAGGTTCAGTAACTCCAAGAGAAGTAAATGATGCTTTGTACGAAATAAAGAAGCGGACAGATATAAAGTTTGTCGAGTGGTGTCCGACAAGTTTTAAACTTGGTCTAAATTCACAACCTCCACCTTTCATTCCAAGATCAGAAATAGCCCAAATGGACAAAAGTGTAACTATGTTAAGTAATTCTACCTCTATTGCACAGAAATTTCATAAATTGATTGATAAGTTTGATATTTTATTTAATAAACGCTCATTTCTTTATTGGTACGTTGGAGAAGGCATGGAAGAAGGTGAATTTTTTAATGCCAGGGACGAAATGGCTCTGATATCCAGTGACTATGACGAATTAGCAGCAGAAGATAATGATGAAAATGAAAATACGGACTACTTAGAAACCGAATTAGAAGCTGAAGAAGATGCTGAAGCAGAAGCTGCAGACGAAGCTAATGAAGACAATATAAGAGAACAAACACCAGAAGAACCCAATAAACATCTAGAATTTTTAGAAAAAGTTGACTTAGATTATGTAAAAGAATCAACCTCTGATTCAAAGATATCATATTAAAAGTGAAAATAAGTGAGTACAAGTCTATAATTTGCTATAGTCCATTTATGTTGTCCGAAGAAAAGGAATATCTACTTTTGATAATTTAACTTGTCAAAGTGAAGATTTTTTTAAAAATATTTTCTTATTGCTCAGAAAACTCATTGTAAATTTTAAAATAAAATTAATTAGTTAAATTTTTTAATAATAAATTTTATAATAATTTGAATTGTACAGTTTTCTAACAAATGTAACAGTCTGATTTATCTAAAAGGATATTTTTCAGTCTTGAAACATTCTTTTAAACAGAAATTATGGAATGCAAAATAACGAATATTTTCTATACCAATAATACCAGTATTGATATCTAACCAAAAATTATAATATATGTAATACCGATATTGATCATGAAAAATTAAAACTGTTTAGAAATCATTCATATATATTTTAATAAATAAAAGAAAGAACAGTAATTTTTCTGATACACTTAAAAATAAGATTGTTGTATCTCAGCAGAGGGTTTTTCGGTTTTTATTATTGACAATTCTTTTTCTGAATTTTTCTGATCCGTGAGTGATTGATTCATCCACAGTTGCAACAAATGATCAAGATTAGATAAACAAGACAACACAAGTTTTCTGTCATAAATGAGTTTTAAAGTCAAATAAACAACAGAATCGTGAGAAAAAAATTAAAAACCTTTAGATTTTTTACAATACATGAATCAATAATTGGATGCATTTTTTGTTAAGATCTGAAACTAAAATAAAAGCCTTTGGAGTCTAAATATTTATATATATATATTATGACGACAATTGTAATCAGATAATAAAATTAATAATTCATATGGAAAATAAATGAATTTTAAGAAAAAAACGTCATTTGAAATTTTAACTCTACATAATTGTACCCGTCATACATGATGTGTTATTTACTATCTAGTAATAAAATAATATTATTACTGTTTAGTCGATTAAAAAAGAGCTATTAGATTGCAACGATATATCACGTTGCTCTTTGCGCATCAGAACATTTATAAATATTTTTTATCAGATTTGGTACGAATCGGATAATTCTCTTTTCAAACATGACAAAGCAAATTTAATTGCTCTCTTCTTTTCCGACAAGTAGAAAGAGCTGGAGAATTTATAATTATGTTTGTTTTTTTGCTAAGCTGTCCAAGTATTTTCTTTCGGATCCATTTTTAAATTAAACTGTCAAACTCAAACATCAAATTACTCTTCTACATTTTCCTCTATTCATCGATTCATTTTACCAATAACAATCTTTAACCACAGTAACTATGTGAATATTTTGTATAAAATGCTTTTTATAGTGTGATCTTGTTTACAAGCATCCTCAGGGATCATCTGTGCTGCCAGTGGGCATACTTCTACGTAGTATCCCTGATAAACTAGAGATCTCGGTCTCTAGGCTAAAGTGCCTATGAGGGGTTAATTTTAAATTTTTATCTCGCCTGAATAGTTTATTATTTTTTAATTTAAAGGGTTAAATATTTTTATGATAATTTGCTATTAAATATTTTTAAAAATTAAAAATTATA